>BQNB010029556.1:31292-55654 GCA_026074375.1 Tanacetum coccineum | reverse complement strand
TTGATTGTGGAGCCATATATACTATAACTTATGATTTATCAGATTTTGCTACATCAACTAAACCAACAAAATCATATATACATACGGAAAATGGAGAAAAAATTAATGTAAGAAATGGGGGAACTATTGAAATTTCACCGACACTTAAGCTCTCTAATTGTCTCTATGTTCCAGCTCTATCACATAAACTCCTATCGATAAGTCATGTAACAAAAGAGCTGAATTGCTCAATTATCATGCAACCAGTGACGAAGCCAAAAATTTAGTTACGGGTGGGCCAAATAACAAACTGGCATTTACAAAGTAATATAGCTAAGCTACAAATTGTTTTAAGGTTAAATCATGAATAATATACAAATTTAAGGTTAAATCATGAACAAACTGCGTAATATATACATGTTTTAAGGTTAAATCATGAATAAATTACAAATTTTAATTGGTTAACAAAACATAATCGTACCGTTTGGTATGCTGTAATCAAAGTAGGAATGGAAACGATTATTACGATGGAATGGAAAAATCTTGTTTGTTTACATTTATAGGTAGTAATGATTCATTCCAAGGAATGACCCATTCCACCAAAATTATTCCTTAGGGGTTCCCTAGTTTTTTTTCATTCCATCCCGTAATGAAATTAAATTACATAAAACCCCATCATTAATTAATCACATTAAATAATTTCTATCATCAATGGGGTATTTTAGTCTTTTTATTATCGATTCCATTACGCCTTATCATATAAACCAAACATGATTAATAACGGTAATGAACCATTCCATTACGTCCTTTATTCTATTACGTCATTTATTCCATTCATTTAACATTTATTTCCATCCTACCAAACGAACCCACTGTTAAGTTTAAATCTATAAAGCAAAAATAAAAATGGAAGATAAATTAACTAATCTAGTTAAAATACACTATAGAATGCTTGGAGTATAAATGTTAAAGGGTGGCCAGATAATTTTGAAGGACCAGCATATTATAAGAGAATTGATTGGGACACTTTCATTTTTGATTGACACACTCATATGTACAATCTGATGAAGCAATGTATGATAAATATACAACTGTTTAACGCATAGTTCGGAGTGTGTCAATCAAAAGTGAGAGTGCAAATCATCTCCCATATTGTAAACCTAAGAAATACATAAGCTTTTGCTCAAAGGTTTGGGTTGGCCATGGCATACCCATGTCATCTAGTAGCTCCATAACTGCATGCAACCCACCTTTTGTATCTTACAAGATATCAGGACAGGAGCGATCATTGGGCGTGGCACTGAAAGACAAGGGGTTGTATTATGTCGATGAATTAACTACAAGTGGAACTGTGATGCTAGCTCATGGAACAAGTGAAAGAGAAGCATGGTTATGGCACAGAAGACTGGGACATCCTTCCGGTAGTTATTTGCATACTCTGTTTCCTAAACTTTTTCCTTTGAACAAAACAATCTCTTATAAAACTTGCATATTAGCTAAAAGACACAAACCTTTAAACATAGTAATACTAGAGTTAAAGTACCCTTTTCATTAATTCATTCTGATGTGTAGGGTCCTGCCCCTGTTATTGGGGGATAAAGTTTCTGGTATTATGTAATATTTGTTGATGATTGCACCCGGATGACTTGGATTTATTTTTTGAAAAATAAAGCTGAAGTATATGATAGATTCACTGCATTTTATGCCATGATTCAAACACAATTCCAAAAATCTATCCAAGTTGTTAGGTCAGATAATGGTGAAGAATATATGAACTCACAAATGAACCTATTTTTTCAATCCAAAGGGATAGTTCATCAAACCACATGTCCTCATACCCCGGAACAAAACGGCGTCGCTGAACGGAAAAATAGACTTTTGTTAGAAATGACTAGAGCTCTAATAATTGAATCCAATGCTCTAAATTTTTTTGGCCAGAAGCTCTAGCCACTGCCACCTACTTGATCAACCGACTTCCTATAAAAATCCTAAAAATAAAAACCCTATTAGAAACACTCTCTGAGTACCATACACTTCCGCAAGTGCTTACCCTTGAACCTAAAGTTTTTGGATGTACGGTATTTGCTCATATTCCAAAATCATATCGTGATAAACTTGATCCGTGTGCCGAGAAATGTGTTTTTGTGGGATATGGAGTAAATCAAAAGGGATATAGGTGTTATAATCCAAAAACTCGTCACATGATCACCACAATGAATTGTGATTTTCTTGAAACCAAGTATTTCTACTCCTCCCAACACAGTGGTCAGGGGGAGAGAGAATGTATCGACACACTTAGTTGGTTGAGTTATGGTACACATGAAGGAGGAAGGAACCATAGTACACATAATGAGTCTCCTTTCTCCACACAACCTGAAGACCCAAACGTTAGTGACGCCCAAGAAGCTCCTAACCTGATACCCGAGGTAAGTAATACTCACTCTTCTCCTATGTCCGAACCTATTGAAACTACTAATAACACATCAGGACAAGGTGAGAGTATACAAGAACAGGAGATGTTTGCCACTCAAAATGACACTAACGTAGAGCAAAATGAACATATGGAAGAGCAAGTGAACTTTCCCACACAAGAAGACACATCGGGAAGATATGTATTGCCACCAAGAGCAAATCGAGGAGTTCCACCGAAAAGATATTCCCCAGAAAAGGTGTCCAGAGGAAGTAGATATCCAATTGCTAATATAGCCAAAGGAAATCTATCCGAGGAAGCCAAGGCTTTTGCCTTATCTATGTATTCTGATGAAATCCCTGCTAATACGGAACAAGCCTTAAAATCAAAACATTGGAAAGATGCAATGGAAGAAGAAATAAAAGCTCTTATAAAAAACAACACATGGGAGAAACGTGTCTTACCGCCAGGGAATAAAACTGTCGGGTGTCGGGGGGTGTTTACAATTAAATACAAACTTGTTGGTACAATTGAAAGATACAAAGCGAGATTAGTAGCTAAATGCCATACACAAACATATGGAATTGATTACTCTGAAACTTTTTCTCCGGTTGCAAAAATTAATACAATCAGAGTTCTTATTTCCATAGTAGCAAATAAAGGATGCCCTTACATCAGTTTGATGTAAAGAATGATTTCTTACACGGAGAGCTAAAAGAGGAAATTTATATGGAAGCTCCACGTGGATTCACGGAGAGTTTTGGAGAAAGAGAAGTATGCCTTCTAAAAAAATCCCTTTATGGATTAAAACAGTCCCCTAGAGCATGGTTTGGGAGGTTCACCTTAGCCATGAAACATTATGTGTTCAAACAAAGTAACTCAGATCATACATTATTTCTCAAACAGAGAGACAATCTCATAACCTGCCTAATAATCTATGTTGATGATATGATTATTACAAGAAATGATAAAGAAGAAATAACCAAACTAAAGAAGAACTTGTTCACAGAATTTGAAATGAAAGACCTTGGAAGACTCAAATATTTCCTTGTGATTGAAGTTCTAAGATCAAAACATGGGATCTTAATGTACCAGAAGAAGTATGTTCTCGATTTACTAGCAGAGATCGGTATGGTTGATTGCAAACCAGCGGACACTCTAATGATTGTGAATCATAAGCTTTATATGGAGAAAAAAGCCCGTTTGGCTGACAAAGGAAGATACCAACGAATGGTAGGAAAACTAATATATCTCTCACATACCCGACCCGATATAGCACATGTTGTGGGAGTGGTAAGTAAGTTTATGCATCAACCTCAAAAGGCTCACATGAAAGCAGTCTTAAGAATACCTGTTCCATAGAATTTGAAATGAAATAACTCCTTGGAAGACTCAAATATTTCCTGGTGATGTGACTTTACTACCAGATCAAAACAAGGGGAATACTTCAGTGTACCAGACAGAAGTATGTTCTCGATTTACTAGCAGAGATCATGTATGGTTGATTGCCAACTCGATCGGGGACACTCCAATGATTGTGAATCAGATGCTTATATGGACGAAAAAGAAGTCCCGCTTGGCTGACACAAAGGTAGATACCAGACGAATAGTAGGACAAACACTAATATATCTCTTACACACCTGACCATGATATAGCACATGCAGTGGGTAGTGGTTAAGTAAAGCCTTTATGCATCAACCTCTCAAAAGGCTCACATGAAAGCAGTCTATTAAGAATTATAGATACTCTTTAAAGGATCGGCGCAGCATGGTGTCTTGTTAAACAAAATGGTGCATTTAGAACTCAATTATTACTACCGATGCAGAATTTGGGCAGTGATCGATAAGGACGACCGAAAGGATTCAATCCTCAGTGTTACCCTACGCTTAGTTTGGTGGACCTTGTTACGTGGCGAAGCTAAGACTACTAAGAAACAGAATGTGGGTGGCCCTTGCAAGGGGCAGAAGCGAGTTGATATTCTTGTAGTTCGAGGGACTTGCATGCGGGTGTAAACTGAGTGTTGTGGTACAAAGCTACTCTAACGAGATTGGATATCTACACAAGCAAACCCTAGCAAAGTCACTGAGTGACAACAAAGCAGCCATCCAATATATTCACAAAATCCAGTACAACACGATCAAACAAAGCATATGTAGAAATTTAGATCGACACTTACATCAAAGAAAATGTTTTGAAGCATGAAGGTCATCACACTTCCGTTTGTTCCGCGTCTCAAGACCAACAATCGCCAGATATTTTAACAAAAGCTGTTGTATGAAAGAAACCTTACACGTGTGTTTTGGGCAATAGTTGAAATGATTGGAAATCCCCTCATTCAACTTACGAGGGTGGAGTGTTAAAGGAACAATTTTAATGGGGTCAAAAAGAATTAAATGGTTATTTACATCAATGTCCTTAATTCAAGCAAAAATATTCCTTAATTCAAGCAAAGATATTCGGTCAACGAGTAATAGCCACACAATAATTGTTTTCCCTCTTTAAGCCCATTGTAGTTTTGTATAAATAGCGGTTGTTCTCTGCATTGTAAATCAATCAATCAATAGAATAAAAAACACTATTCTTAATTCTTATTAATTCTTATCACTTCCATGACATCCGTTTCAGCCGAGTAACCATTAAAGGCAAAACAACAGTTGACACATCTCTATTATTGGCCTACGTGCCCCAAAAAAATCTTATATTAGATACATTGCATTATACAACACCTATGACCAGATGTATGATGTTAACACTAATCTCATGAATTGCTTTACCAAGGGGTTGTTTAGATTAGCTGGCTTAAATTAATTTCCAAAACAAACAAATATACTCAAATTTTAAGTACACAAACTCAACTTAATAACTCGTACGCCGTAAAAAGTAACCATACCGAATTTAAGATAAACCCATTAGCCAAGAGAATAAGGTAATCCAAACACCCCCTGTGCTCTATGTGGAGTATAGAGATAGAAAGGAAAAAAGAGAGTCAAATAATCACTTACCACGTGGTGCACCATTCGTAAGAAACTTGCAGTCGGCCTACATTCTTTGCGGCATGTTGCAATATATGTCCATATCCTCCACATCAAACTTATCCATCCTCGTAGCGGCAAACCTCTAAAGAATTCACGTATACAAAATCAAAGTTCGACAAATAAAAAGGTTTTAATATTTTATATAAGATCTCGAAAGAGTCTCAAGTTAAATTTAAAGTCAAACTTACACCTGTTGGCCGGATTGAAGACGACGGATGAAGTTTAGCAGGAAAACCAAACACACGTTGCCAACTTCATTATGTCCTGATTAAACACATATCAGTAACTATTTTAGAATTTCATAAGTCAGAATTATTATAGCAAAAATCGTCAAAGGCTAAGAAAATACTTGTACTATAGTTATAATAAAAATTCAAATCCTAGTTCCTTAAGAATAAGTGATTGATTCATTTTTGGCTCAGGTTCACAAACACGGTAGCACTACCAGAACCCGTCCCGGCTGCATTCACATTCTTAGTGTCACTGCCTAGCCAGGATACGGGCGTGGGTAGGCTACGCGCCACAAAAAGTAAAGCGTCATCATCACCTAATGAATACAAAGAACAAGCGCACAAAGAACATTAAACCATGATTGCAACTACTCAGTTGCCAAGTCATGGTTCGAACAGGAATAACCACCTTCGTTGCATGTCAGTGTTAAACAGACCGAGAAGAATGGGTTTCTCACTGTGGGAAAAGTGCGCTGCACTCGCAATGGCTGGCAAACCTTGGGGGTACATTCTAGTGGACATTTTGACCGTCAAATTGGTCTGCAACGATGCAACTAATCAATTGCCCAAGTCCATGGTCGAACAGGAAAGACTACCATCGTTGCGGCAGTGTAAACAGACAGCGAAGATATGGCGTTTCTCACTGTCTGAAAAGTGCGTTGCACTCGAAATGACTGCAACCTGAACATGTTACCATGCCAATATGTGGGTTTAGACCGTCAAATTGGTACTGAAACAAACTTACGGGTTCTTAGGATCCCCCGCCAATCGTCATACACCCATCACAATCGTCACACGACATGGGTAGCGGTAACAAAAGGACCAGTGGCATCGAAGAACGTGATAGATAATTATGTATCTATTCTACTAAACCCCAGTACTTTTGACTACAAACCAAAGCACATATACGACCCTCAATATCAACAAACCTTTAACCACATTGAAGGTTAGTGTGCGTCACAAAACATATACCACCACATAATCACAACCGGACCCAGCGAAAGCACATTTTTCCCAATGACTGCTTGTTGTTTAAATAAACGAATCAAGCAGCCACCAAATACCAATAACGCACATAATAAGCACCATGTAATTCTATATCTGGCTTAGACAATTAAAGAAAAAAATAAAGAGGATACACTTGCCATGGATGCAACCGAAATAGGTCACCACGCCAAGGTGCGGAGAATCTTTTCTTTACCGAATCCACTTAGAGTCATCACAGCCTCTAACAATCGGTACCTCTATGAATCTCATCTCATAAGTAGAACTTTTATGAACAAATCGCACCATTAATCTGGGCCCAACAAAATGATGAGATATATCTCATGTCCACCCAACCAACATCAACATTATGAATTAACATCTAGGGTGCTTGTTTCGGCTTATGTAGCCTGCTTATGGCTTACTTGATTTTGGACTTATGTTTCCTAAACCTGCTTTCCTACTGCCCCTTTGAGTTATGCAGCTCGTCATAAACGGCGCGCAAGACTTTTTTTGGCAAAGTTTCGCAACCTATTGCTCAAGCTGTCATTATTAGTATTTAAATTACCATCTCTTCCCTCAATGCTATTTATTAGAGTTAATTTTATAGAATCGCCATGTATGTTTCACGATGAAAATATATATTTGGCTATTTGAGGATGGTTTTTGATGAAATAAAAATATTAAAATGTTAGGTTGTCAAAACTTCAAAGTCATTAAAAGACTTTAGGATTTAAGATACTCTCGTGTTATCTAACATTAGACTCTAACATTAGTGTCCCATTACCTTACAAAAACAAAAGCCGTCTCTTCGTCGATAACGCAGTTATACAAGAAAAGGCTTTGCGTAAAACAAAGAGCCTAACTGCTTACTTCTAGTAGGCTGCTTCTCTTCTTCTAACTCATACACATTGAATCATAATCCCAAAACAAATAGACGTCATACCAAGCACACCTTCATACACCTATACTTAGCACTTGTCAATAAGAAATATAAAAAATGTAACTGAATTACCATGTCAGAATGCCTTTCGCCGAAGTTTTCTTACTTGATGGAATTCATCATAGTGATTCGTCTCTGGTCCTTGTTAGAACAATCTAGATGAGCCGGCCCAATTGTATAGATGGGACGTACCCATTAGGTTATGATAGGTTGCTTAGTCTATAAGCTATACTATTAGTATAAATACATATACAATCCAATGTACAAAGCATGACTACAATTACAATAATATATACCCTTTGAGGTTTTATATGCTCACCACAAAAAATGTTTTCTCTCAAAAACATTCTTCATGTACCAGAAATCTCTCACAATCTCCTTTCTGTTCAAAATTTTTGTCTTGATAATGATGTCTTTTTTGAATTTCAAACTTCTTATTTTGTTGTAAAAGACGAGTCTACACACACCACTCTTCTCACTGGCCCCAGTAAACATGGTCTCTACACCATTACTCTTCCTCAACTAAAGTCCATCAATCAAGTATCTTTTCGGCTGAACAAGCTTCCCTAACCATTTGGCATAGATGGCTTGGACATTCCCATCAACGTCTTTTGCATTGTATGCTTTTTAATTTTTCTCTTCCCGTTACAAATAAAAGTCTGTCAAGTTTCTGCAATTCTTGTCCATTAGGAAAATCTTCAAAACTACCTTTATTTGGATCTGAATTTCAAAGTAACAATATTTTAGACTTGGTTTATTGTGATGTTTAGGGTCCCGTACCTTTGTTATTGTTTGAAGGTCATAGATATTTTATGTTGTGCGTTGATCATCATTCTCGTTACATGTGGATATATCATTTAGCTTAAAAATCCGATGTGTATTCCACTTTTAAATCATTTGTGCAAATGGTTGAATGTCAATTTACCACAAAATTAAAGAATGTTCAAACCGATTGGGGTGGTGAGTTTCGCAATTTAGCTTCGTTTTGCTCTTCGCTAAAATTATTCATCGGAGATCTTGTCCTCATACAAGTGAGCAAAACGGCTTTGTTGAACGTCGCAATCGCCATGTTGTCGAGGTCGGTCTTACTCTTCTTGCTCAAGCATGTGTTCCTTAACGTTTTTGGCATTATCCTTTTGATACTGTTGTTTACCTAATCAATTGCATGCCCTCTCGCACATCAACAAACAAGTCACCTTTTGAACATATATTTAAACGGTCTCCCGAATACTCTTTTCTTCGTGTCTTTGGGTGCCTATGTTTTCCCCATCTTCGTCCGTATAATCGTCACAAAATGGATTTCCGTTCCACTCCGTGTGTCTTTCTTGGCTACAGCCCCTCCCATCATGGATATCGTTGTCTTGATATATCTACCGAGCGTCTTTATATTGCCCTACATGTTCGTTTTAATGAAGCACAATTTCCATTCGATATCTCTAAAACAACTTCCCCACCCCCTTCGAAAACATCTTCTTATTACTCCTCGGAATCACCTTATGTAATTCCTACTACTGACCATCCATGTCCATCATCACCGCGCTCACCGATTTCATCTCCATCATCAGTTTCACATTTGAGTCCAACTTCTCAAACTTCTACTGAGTCTTCTAATGGTCAACCATCTCTCGTATCGAATACATCGATACCAACACCGCCACCACCTCCCATCACTCGACAACGTCCTGCAAATCTTTTATAAAATCCCAAACAACGTGTTCCCTACAATCCTTTCGCAAATCATGCTACCGTCCTCCCCACTACCATCACTGAACCAACCTCGTTTACCGTTGCCAACAACTATCCGGAGTGGCGTCAAGCTATGAAAGAAGAGTATGATGCTCTCATGAAAAATGGAACGTAGTCTTTAGTACCTCGTGCTTCTAACACCAATGTTGTTGATGGTAAGTGGGTATACAGGTTAAAACGGGACAAGAATGGTGCTATCACTTGTTACAAAGAAAGATTTGTTGCAAAAGGGTTTTGGCAACAACCAGGTATTGATTTTCATGAGACATTTAGCCCGGTTGTGAAGTCGATAACTATTCGAGCTGTTTTATCACTTGCGGTTACTAACAACGGGCCACTACGCCAGTTAGATGTTCACAATGCATTTCTTCATGGGAATCTTAAAGAGCAGGATTATATGAAACAACCTCCTGGATTTATTGATTCATAACGACCAAATCATGTATGTTTACTTCATAAGTCTTTGTATGGCTTAAAGCAGGCTCCCCGCGCTTGGTTTGAGCGTCTCTCCTATTAGATGATAAATGTTAGTCAAAGTAATTAATCTTAGTCAAAGAAATTATTGTTAGTCAAAGTAATAGGCCCAAGCCCGGTTTGTGGGTTTAGGGTCCGTTAGGGTTTGTTCTCTATTGTAAGCTATAAATAGTTGATCAATAAAAGTTATGCCTCACGGGGTTTATTCATCATCTAACATGGTATCGAGCTAGGTGTGATTCTCAGATCTAATCGGCCGTAATGAGCCGCCATCTTCAACCACCTAATTCTCAAATCTAATCGGCCGTAATGAGCCGCCATCTTCAACCACCTAACCCCGTCAAATCTTATCCTTCTCCTTCTCTCCAAATGTCTTTTTCTCTCGACAATCATCAAAAAATGGGTTGTCTTATCTTTTCTTCTTTTCTAATAATAAAATTGGTTTTCTGCTTTCCTTCTCATAAAGATCTGTGATTTCTATCTCGAACAGATTGTTAATTGATTCTTTACCAAAAAAAAACATATTGTTAATTGAGTTTTCTTTCCACCTCAATTCTCTTGTACTTCACCACAAAAATCCATACTCTCTGGTTTTAAAAAAAACCACTTTTTCCTATTTGTTCTGCAAATCAAATCATATTTCTTATCTTTGTATCTTTCTTCTCTCTATCTTGTTTACATCTTTGAAAATAATACCTCACAATCGTTCTAAATCCCTTTCTTTTTATTCTTTCACAATAGAGCGAGTTAGATCATAAAACCTAGTCGGCCGTCAAGAGCCGCTGCATCTATTCCACCCCGTCAAATCTCTCCATCTCGATTATCAAGACCTAATTGTCGGCCGTCATGAGCCGCTTCTATCATCTCCAAAAAAGCAAGTTTCTCACAATCATCACAAAGTTTACCTGTTGCATGTCACGTTTGAAGACTTCAAAGACTCTTTATTTTTTTATATCCGCTGCTAGATCTTCATCAATAAAATAGTTATAGCATTAATGTTTTATTTTTATCTCCAGTCCGAGCTTTCGTGATTTTACCGCTCGGACTGCGGGGGAGTATTAGATGATAAATGTTAGTCAAAGTAATTAATCTTAGTCAAAGTTGTTAGTCAAAGAAATTATTGTTAGTCAAAGTAATAGGCCCAAGCCCGGTTTGTGGGTTTAGGGTCCGTTAGGGTTTGTTCTCTATTGTAAGCTATAAATAGTTGATTAATAAAAATTATGCCTATGGGGATTTCTATCTTCTTTCATCTCCAAGGCTCTCTTCGATCTCGGTTTCAAAGGCTCCAAAACAGATCCATCTTTGTTTATTTATTCGTGTAGACACATACCTTTGTACATTTTGGTATATGTGGATGACATCATCGTTACAGGTAATAACAAGGGCACTATCAACAATATAATTAGTCAACTTGGATCCACTTTTGCATTAAAAGATCTCGGACCACTTAACTACTTCTTGGGTATTGAAATTGTTCCTCATGTGTTCGACATTCTCCTATCTCAAAAGAAGTATATTTTGGAGCTATTACAAAGTGCTGGTCTTTCTAACTGCAATCCCGTGTCTTCTCACATGGTTACCTCGAGGTTACTCAGTTTAGATGACAGTACTGCTTTCTCTAATCTAGTAAAATATCGACAAGTAGTGGGTTCTTTACAATATGTTACCCTATCTCGGCCTGACATAGCTTTTGCTGTTAACAAGGTATGTTAGTATATGCATGCTCCGCCCGAGGATCATTGGTCTGCAATTAAATGGATTTTACATTATCTTCATGGTACGGTTGAACATGGTATGCTCATAAGTCGTTCTTCTGGTTCTGCCCTTCAAGCTTTTACTCACGTGTTATGGAAAGGTAATCCCGATACATCTCTTGAAGCTTTCTCATATGCTGACTGGGCAGGGGATTCAGACGATCGACGATCCACGGCGGGATTTGCTATATATTTTGTTCAAACCTTATATCTTTGACCGCTCGTAAACAACGTACGGTTTCACGTTACTCTACAGAAGCTGAATACAAAGCCCTTGTTGACACGTTGCTGAGCTTACATGGCTTCAAGCTCTTCTCCATGAGCTTGGTATCCGTTCATCTTCAACTCCTACACTATGGTGTGAGAATCTTGGTGCAACATACTTGTCAGCTAACCCTATCTTCTGTGTGCATACAAAACACGTGGAAATAGACTATCACTTTGTTTGGGAAAAGGTTGCTCAAGGAGATCTCCGAGTTCAACATATATCTACACATGATCAAATTGAAGATATCTTTACAAAGCCATTACCAACTCCTCGATTCCTCTTTCTAAGATCCAAGCTACAGGTTGTTGCCCGTCCTTAGCTTGCGGGGGCGTGTTAGAACAAACTAAATGGGTCGATCCAATTGTGTAGATAGGTCGTACCCATTAGGTTATGATAGGTTGCTTAGTCAGTAAGCTATGGTTTAGTATAAATACATATACAATCAAATGTACAAAACACAATTACAATTACAATAATATATACCCTTTTGAGGTTTTATACTCATCTCGTATATATTCAACTGGTGAGAAAAATGACCCACCCTACAAAGAAAAAGCAAGCAACCAAGAGACTCGAACAACTTGCAATCTCTAAGCATATTCCCAGGCGTTTGTATGTTTGTTAAAACTGGATGGTTTACAATATCTAACCTGAAATGCATAGGATCTTGCAAAAAACTTAGCCAATGAATGACATCATTCCAATATATTGCATTGCAGAAAGATCTAAAAAATTTCACGGAAAATGGATCACCACAAACATTTCACTTACCTGTTTCCGTAGAGTAAGTTTATATGTGGATAGAAGCATAACCGGCAACATTATATACACGTCCAACGTAAAGGACTTTGTAGTGAAGTGATTTGTAGGATCAAAAGCCATTTTCAAACTATTGCTCATATCATATTGATTTAAATTCGAATTACGTAGTGGTGGTGGGATCATCTTAATCATATTAATGGTAGGATTGCATACGTATAGCTTATATGGCTCAATGCCACTATAACAAAGAAGCAACCCATTGCACGACTACAAAATCTTAAAATTACCTTCATTCGATCCAAAAGTAAAGGATCTGTATAACAAAGACATGTTTCGTGGCGTTCTAACATCAAAGGGCACAAATTTATATTCAAATAGTGACACAAAATCATATTCAAATCGTGAGGAAGGTTCAGGTTTTCCAATAAAGAGACCGGAAGGAGAATCGAGTATAGGGATCAGACTACAATGCAGAGTGAACCTAGTGTCTTTAATGAGAGATAACCACCATTTTAATACAGATTTGCACACGAGAATCCAGATTGCAGGTAGACAGAGTAAGATTTCGATTAGTAGGTCGTCGCTAGACATAACGGTATGTAGGGATGAAGGGCTTTCATCATATTCGGTACCTCTCATCTTCTTTTTGATGTTCTGCAGTACCACCGCCGTTAACTAACTTTAACCGAA
The DNA here is from genome assembly GCA_026074375.1 of Tanacetum coccineum. Classification (NCBI taxonomy): domain Eukaryota; kingdom Viridiplantae; phylum Streptophyta; class Magnoliopsida; order Asterales; family Asteraceae; genus Tanacetum; species Tanacetum coccineum. Next base: position 42,378 of record BQNB010029556.1, on the reverse strand, counting down.
TGTTGTTGGCCTTATGTTTGCATGAAAATGATAACCTAGGCCTTGGCAAAAACCTAGCCTTTTAACAGAAGGCCGTGTAAATTTATATCCACGTCAAAACAATGAGTACCCAATATGGTCAAATCATAATTTATATATATTACAAAGAGCATGTTGTGGGCTCAAGAGCATGTTGTGGGCTTATTGGCCCAGTAAGAAAGAGAACAAAAGTTTAAAGAACTTAGCCCACGTGACCCATTTCAAAGATTAGTAAAAAAATTACAAAAAAAGACCCCTAAAGTTTTTATTATTTACAACTTTTTCACATAAAATTTTTAAATAAAAAATACACCGACAGAAATGCCTTTGGATTACGAATAAAATGAGCTCAATATTGATATGTTCCCGACGTGAGTACGATTTTATAAAAAATGTTGAAGTTTAATATACGTTTTTAAAAAGAAAAAATATATAAAAACTTTCAACACACACATTCTACAATATACTATGGAGCTTGTTTTATTTTTTTTTTAATTTTTTTTTGCATTTTGGACCAACAGTCTATATCCGGCCATATATCATGACTATTTGTTAGGCTTATATCCTTTTTTGCTTAATTATCCACATGTTACTCACACAAAAAATATTTTAAAAAGTGGTACACTGTTTTGTATAGAAAAAAAAAATTAGTAACCAAAAAATTGCAAAAATGGCCCTCAAATTCTCACTAATTACGACTTTTTTATACAACAAGTTTTCTTTATCAATATGTAGCAAATATGTGGCGCACTTTTAATGAAAAATACAAGCCTTTAAATTACGACAAAAACGAGTCCAATATTGATACGTTTTAAACGTACGTACGATTTTATAAAAAATATTAAAGTTAGTACATGTTCTTATAAAAAAATATATAAAAATTTATGGTAGCCTTTCTTTAAAGTTTCATAAACCATGCTGCCCCCGCCGCAACGCAAGTTAAATTCCAACTCGTTAGTTTATAATAATTATTAATATTTTTCAGCGGGCATGGGCCACCGTTCCAAACACGCTCGGGCTGGAACGGGCACGTGGTTAAACGGACACGGATGATGCGTCATACGGGCTAATGTTATACGAATCGGTTTAGAAAACAACCAAAATGCCGAAATTTTTTCCCCCAAACCCAACACCCCATTTAAATTTACATAACTAAATACATTATATTTATAAGTCTTTTTTGAAAAAAAAATGTTATGTTGTGTCCGTTAATAATCATTCAACATTTTAAATGATCATTTAACATTTTAAATGCGCCCAAATCTTACACAAATAGCCACCACGAGAATTCACGTTGGAGGAGAGATCATTTGCATAACAAAAAATCTTACATACTAAAGGATCAAAGATAGCAACTCGTTTTTTTTATATGATATAGCAAAGTCACTTTCACATTTTAAAAAAATATCTTAAACTTTTATTTGAACGAAATTTTTTACATCATCGCGGCGACCAATCAATTATCTTTTAGGAGACGGGCGCTTTAATATAATTCAACAAACTTACCATTTTGTTACATTTTTCAGAGTTTTTTTATTTTTTTTTTCATTATTTAAACTTGCATGAGAAATCATATGTAGATATAAAAAAAGCATATAGTAAAATGTACATAACTTTTTATACAAAATTCTGGGTGCGTTTAGCTAGAGGGAAAACACTTTTGTTTTCACAAAATGTTTTGTGAAAAACAAGAAAAACAGAAATCGCGTTCAAGTCATTGTTTTCAACAAAATTCTCTACAAAACACCAAACATGCATTTCTCAGCTTTACATGGAAAACTACAAAACACAATTTATTTATTTTCCTTATTTTCTTTGTAACCCCCTTGTTTTTTTGAGAATGAAAAACAATATCACATGAACGCGTTTTCTAATGTTTTGTGGAAAATAAGAGGTCGTTTAGTTGGTGAAAATTATTCCTATTTTTCAATTTCTAATTTCCTAGAGAAGGGAATTGTTCTTCTTTTCTAGAGAAGAGTGGAGATTTTTAAAAATCCGTTTAGTTGGAGTTACATTTTTTCTTTTTATTGAAAAGAAATGAGAATGAAAAAAATGAGAATGATAAAATGGGCTTTTCACTTTTTTTGAAAAATGTTTAAAAAAAATGAGAATGAAAATCGACCCCTTAAATCTCCTCCTTTTTTTACAAATATGAAAACACAAAACTAAGAAATTTTTTCTCCAACTAAACACAGCCTAAAAGTTTTACTTTTTTTTCCTTCCTGAAAACTAAATATTCATAGATTTTCAATCATATATAACATATTATATTTTGAATTCACGGTCAACACATAGACATTTTTCCTAAAACTACACATTCATAGATTTACGAAATGTGATATCTATTACATATCATATTTACCACATGTTATCTTTTTCACATGGAATATAGAAGTTTTATAAATAGTAAGGTTTTTAGGGGTTATTTACACCATTATATCGCGTTTTGAGTTAATTATTGCTTAAAATCCTTTCAAAGTGTGACCGACATTGTGACATTGTCATCAAAAGCGCCTAGAAAGCGAAGTTTTGAGAAAATTATTGACGACATCATGACGCCGTCACAAACCAAAGCCTAGCGCCGTCAAAGTGAGGCGGTGGAAAACACCCTCAATCGAATTCGGCCAGGTGACACCGTCACATGCAATTTTTTTATATATGTTTGCAATGTTTTCATAATTAGTGTGCAACTTTTAGGAACTAAACATTAGCCGATTTTTGATGCATTCTTCTCTATTTTTCTGCATTGTAAACCCTTATTGACATCAAGATAAGTTATATATTTAATTATTCATTCATGTCTTCCATTGTTTGTTTTGATTGTTTGTTTGATTTGTCTTTGATTGTTATGTTAGGCTAAATCACTTATTATTTGCCAAGATGCTTGAAACTTGCTAGTAGTTTATAATTCATAATTGTTGTTTCCTTAATTGATTGTTTGCAATTACTTGGGTTAAAAAATGTCTTGGAACCGCCTTGCTTGAATCGTTAACTACTCTTTACGTCTTAAAATTATTGTCCTCCGACAAAAAACGCACATTTTAAAAAAAGTGCATTTATTACTGCTTTTTCTTTTTTATTTTTTGACAGAATGACAGTTTTACCCGTAGCTAATTAATTAAAGTCTTGTTTAAAGTTTGTAATAATAATTTCAAACAAATGTAATATAGTAAACATAGTCAGTGTGACAATACACTTATTAAATAGGCATACAAAACTGAAATGGGACTAAAAAGACAAACTGGCCGAAAACTAGCCTAAAAACAAGTCCAAAAAACTCGAAAAAACACGAAAATGCAAATAACTTCTAAAATATAGTGTTTCGGGGCTCGAAAGTTCCGTAAACCAATTATGATACTTTAACACGGCGTTTTCCTCGTTCCAAGCTTTGAAACGGCTGATCTTGGGCTTGAAATGGAGTCCTGAGGCCCAAGTTATGCCCCTTTGAAAGAAGTCATTTTCTTCACACGATCTTGAGCTTCTAAAAACAAATGATCATATTCTTTAATGACAAAAGTTCCCTATAGAACACTTTCTTATCAAAGAACAAACCAGTACATCTAGACCTTTCATTTTAATCTGATCCAACGGTGTAAATATTTTACCATTTTATTTTTAATATTTATGTAAGGGTATTTTAGTAATTTCATCTCTATACTATACATTCCCAAATCAAACACCCAAATTCATTTCAACCGTCTCGCTCACACACACACACACTCACACACAGTAACCACCTAACGCTAAATGACCCCTAAATCTAACCCTAATCGTTATTCTGATTGTTGAAAATGGACATACGAGACGAAATGAGTTTATCTAAAGATGATATGTCGCCCAAATCGTCTTCGTTGCGTGTTTCCGATCAAAATAAGCATCGGAATAAGCTACTAGGTATACATTTCTTTTATTCTTTGTTTATTTTGCTTATTTGGTGCTTATTTAAGAGTTTTTAGGTTTTGTTTTTTGATTATTTTATATTACAATTTGTGAATGCTTATTTGTTGATTATTTTGTTTATTATTTTAGATTCAATCAATAGATGTTGCTTATTTGCTTATCTTGGTGCTTATTTTGGTGCTTATTTACGTTTTTTAGGTTTTGTTTCTTATTTTCTTTTATTATCAGTTTGTTGTTGATTATTTGTTAATGATTTCGTTGAATTATTAGTGTTTAAGCAAATAGATGTTTCTTTTTCAGTAGCTTTTTGCTTGTTTTTTGCTTATTTAGGTTTAGCTTATGATTCGTTTGCTTATTTGTTGCTTATTTAGGTTTTTTTAGGTTTAGCTTTTAGTGATGAATCGCATGTGATTTGTTTTGTGTTATGTTGCTTATTTAGTAGCTTTTTGCTTATTTGCTTATTCAGTAGCTGTTTAGTTTTTTTTTAATTTTGTGTTTTGTGTTAGGAGTTAAGGATAAACCTCATGTTGGTAGTCTCTCTCCTAAGAAGTGGCGTACAAGGGATATGATTGTTGCTGCTAAACATGGCGATAAAGTGCTTAATGTGCAGCCGGTGTTTGAATTCAATCCTACAACTGGTATACAAGTTTTGAAACCGTTGGTTAAGAAACTGTTGGTTGTCCGGGACAGGGTTAAGGATAAGGCTTCGGTTAAGAAACCGGCTGATGTTGTGGAGAAACCAAACAAGGTTAAGGATAAGGCGACGGTTAAGAAACCGGCTGATGTTGTGGAGAAACCGGTTACTGTTGTGGTTAAGGATAAGGTGACGGTTAAGAAACCGGCTGTTGTGGCGACGGTTAAGAAACCGGCTAATGTTGTGGAGAAACCGGTTGTATTGGTTAAGGAAAAGGATAAGGATAAGGCGCAGGTTTCGATTGTTAAGGAAAATGATGTTGTGCCTGATGTTGGTTTGGAGAAGGTTGTTGCAAATGATAAGGAGAAGAAAATTGTGAATGATGTTGTGCCTGATGTTGGTTTGGAGAAGGTTGTTACAAATGATAAGGAGTTGTAGGATTTTGTTAGTAAGAAGAGAAGGCATCGGACTAACCTTTCAAAGTTAAATACGCCGGCTGATGTGGCTGATAAGGAGTCTGATGTTATGAATAATAAGGATAAGGAGTCGGATGTTGCGAAGGATGTTGGGAATGATGTTGTGAATGATTTTGTGAATGATGTTGTGGCTGATGTTGGTTTGGATAAGTTTGGTGCAAATGAGTTATTGTCAGATGTTGTTAATAAGAAGAGAAGGCGTTGAAGAGAGCTTCCAAAGGTAAATGCGCCGGCTATTGTGGCTGATAAGCCGCTTGTTGATAAGTCGGTGGTCAAGCCCGCTGTCAAGCCCGCTGTCAAGCCTTCTGTCAAGCCCGCTCTCAAGCCGGCTGTCAAGGGTAATGAGAGTAAAAAGTTAAAGAGTAAGTATGGTATGAAAAGAAAGAAGAAGAACTATTCTGATTCTTTGTCTTCGTCTGTTGATGAAAAGGAATTGAGGCGTCTTCTTAAAAATATTAAACAAGAAGACTCTGATGGGAGTGTGTCAGACAAAAAGATGAAATATAAGAAAAAAGAGAAAGAGTTGACGCCTAGTAAAGCGGCACATGAAGAGTATCTTAAGCATTATCCAACTCTTCATGCCAAGGCGGTCCCTAAGTCCCTTTTTGCTGCTATTCGGGGATCACATGTTGATATGTAGAGCTTTTTGTCTGAAATAGGTTTCAATTCGTTTCACAACCTTGCCATTGATGAAATACTGTCAAGGGTGGGAAGGTTTTGTGTTGCAAACTTTAGTTCTTCCACTTACAAGTTGTCATTGGATTCTGGTGATTCAATTCATGTCACTCTTAGTAAAATCCATGATATTTTAGGTATCCCTGTGGGTGGTATTTCTTTATTTTCGTTAGAGGCGAGACCAGTGGAACATGAGTTTGTGAAGTCGTGGGTTGATTAGTTTTACCCGAAACCATTGAAGAAAATCCGAGTTGGTGATATTGCTTCAAAATTGATCTTTGCTCACGAAGTTGACTTTCTTTTCAAAGTCAACTTTCTAACTTTGTTCACTAATACAACTGGTAGAGTTGCCGGTTTGAAGGGAGAAATCTGTTTGGATGTGGTCCGACGCTTGCGTGAAGATTCTGATATTTCTAAGATTGACTGGTGTGGTTACATCCATAGTTGCTTGGAAGATAGTAAAATCCCGAAAAAACGAACTGTGCAATATCTTGGACCATTTCTATTCCTCATTGTAAGTTTCTAATTTTTTTTATAAAAAAATTTCATGCTTTTTGTATTTACACTTTTGTTTTTTCAGCTTTTGTATCTTGATTCTACAAAATTCGATGGAGTTCCTGTTGTTCGAACTCGTCCAGCTATCAGAGCTTGGAATTCAACTTTGATGAGACAAAGAGAAAAGCTGGAACTAAAAGAACATGTGCTGGGGCTTCTAGAACTTCATGATGAATCGACTGGTGGTGGTTCTATGTTAACTTCAGAGAAAGAGGTTTAGTCTCTTTTTTTTGTTTTCATTCTGTTGCTATTAGAATCACATGTGGTTCTTAAGGAATCACATGTGATTCTTTAAGAATCACATGTTTTTCTATGAAGAATCACATGTGATTTTTAAGTAATCCATATGATAAGCTATTTTTATGTTTCTAAGTTAATACAATCTGATTAACTGCAGAATTTGATTAAAAAAGCTGAAGAAAATCTTTCTATTTGTTAGCCTCAAAATATTGAGTCGAACAATGGAAGTTCGTTCATTAATTATATTAGGTCTCGGTCATTAATTAATATACGTTGTAATAGGCTAGAAGGGTAAACGGGCTCATAAATGTAAGCTAACTGGTCACGTGTATTAGGCGAAAGCCCAAGTAATCCCGAGCCCGGCCCGTAGAATTACTAAAGGTATGAAAGCATTTTAGTTTGATACATATACACCTCCTCAAGGATGGTCGTTGATGATGTATCCAAGAACATTAAAACGTTGTTTTTCGAAAAACTCCCCTTCAAGAATAGGACCAATTGAGAAATTGTTGTCTTTTACGGTGACAATGATGACAATGATGAAGATGGTGGAAATGGTGACGATGTGGGTCTTGTATTTAGCAAACACTTTGACAAGCCGCCATCTGGCAGCGGTGAACTTTCTAAGAAGAATAAAGTTGTACAAAGAACTGTTGATGGTGTGGAGGGTGATAAAGATCTATCTTGTAGCAATCCGAGTTTTGGTTTTAGCAAAATAACGTTAGATGATTTTGGCAATGGTAGCTGTAAAAGTCCCAATAACCCAGTTGCTAAAAAAGAATTAGTTGATCCAATTCAAGAAGGAACCGTTGTTGAAGGAAATCCAGCTGAAGAATGTGAAATCATGAGTACACTTGAGAGTTATACACAATGGTTAGAAACAAATTCAAATTTAGTTGGAGAGATCGTTGATGCTATAACTGACGAGTACTTATACGTAATATTCTAACACTACATGTTTTCTTCTTTTCCTTAAAATATGTTTATTTTTAATTAAATATCTTTTTTAGGGTGACTTGTTTGGTGATAATTCTGTAAGAAGGGAAGTATCAAATCAAGGTCCGCCTACCCCGGATAGATTGCCTAATCGTGCTTCTCATGCAAGTGTCAGTCTGGGAAAGCGAATTGTTAAACCTTCCTCTTACCTCTTATCCCCTATATGAACAAGAGGACAAAAGTTGTTCCCAAAATTACAAAGCTTAAATTTATTATCGGGAACAGTTTGTTTGCTATGCAGGGAGATAAGATGTAATTTAATAAAATCATACTTTGATTATTTTGAATACTATGTGATTTGTGTTTTGGAATTACATGTGATTTTCTATGAATCTCATGTGATTCAGTTTGAATCTCATGTAATTCAAAAAGGGAATCACATGAGATTCAAAGTAAGAATCACATGTCTAGTATATGTTATTTTAAGTCATTTCTGTTTATATATTTACATGATTCACATGTTTTTCATATAGTGAGAATATTTTTGAAGCACATTCTGGGAAGTTCAGTATATTTGGAATACGTTTGAATTTGGAGACATTAGCACCGGGGTTGTGGATCGATGCGAATGTAATCGATTGTTGGGGTGCTATTCTTAACTATGAAGAGAGATTTCGAGATGCTGAATAAAAAAAGAAGGCACTTTTTCCCCACAGGCTGTATTGTAAGTGTTTTAAATTTATAAATTTACTTTACAAATTTTTGTTTTTTGATGATGCTAAGTATGTTATTTTATACAGACACAATCTATGTTTGACGGAACCTTGGCTACTAATAATGCTAAACGGGAAAGCTTTTCTAATCAAGTTAAGGCTTAGTTTAGCGGCAATGAAGGTGCTTTAGCTCTAGAAGGCATTGACTTGGTAAATATTTTTTTGTGTTTTTTATAGAATTGTACTTTGTGTTTTATTATTTTTACATTTCGTGCTTATTTTTAAAAACAAGTGTTTTTTCCAATTTACAATCATGGGCATTTCTATGTGATCGTCTTCAGCCTAACTAAAACAACATCAATGACGATCCTGGATAATAGTGTAGCAACATATGATGCAAAATATAAACCAGTTTGTGTAGTTCTTGTAAGTCTTTTACATTTAATTGGCCCTCTGATCCCATGTGATTTTTCCCAGTTGACATAGTAATTTATGTTGCTTTTTTCTATATTGTTGTAGAAAAAGTTGTTTGCTCGTCATTTGAAGTTGTACGGTCACAATAGGCATGCTAAGGTAGCTAAACTGATCCCTAAGGTCCCAAAGCTGAAGTGGAAGACTAAGGGGAATTTCCAAGATTGTGAAATTTTCACTATGCTCCATATGGATTCTTTTAACGGTGAAGCTGCAAATTAGGATTGTGGCCTTGTTGGCGAGTCTGGGTTACATCTTGATATGCTGAGGCGATTGTGTTTCAAGTTTTCCAGAAAGATGCTGTTACATGAGATCAATGTGCATGCGCAGAACATGCTAGATTTAGCCAATGAGTTCAATAAACTTGATTCTTATGTAAAGATGTCGATAATCGTTGATGCGTTGAAGAATAGGAAGGAACGTGATTGTATCTAACTATCCAGGGAAGAAGTATGATCAAGAACAGTTTCGGTAGCTCAGTTTCTTTTGTTGATGCTTTTTGAAGAACTTATGTAGTTTGTAGTAGTCTGAAATGTCAGTTGATGTTGAACATATGTAGTTTGTAAGTCAGTGTAGTTTCTCTTTGGATTCTATACTTTTATGTTGTTTCTTTTTTTCGTTATTGCATATGATTTTGAAAAAATCCCAAGGGATTGATAAGGAATCACAAGAGATTCAGGTAGAATCACATGTGATTTTACAAGAATCACATGTGATTTTTAGCAACTATATCAAAATTATCTTTTTAGCAACTATATCAAAATTATTTTTCAAATTTTGATTATAGGATGTAAATCAAATGTTCTTTATAAGTAACAAATATTCAAGTAATTTCAAAAAGATTCAGCTGGAATCACAACAGTTTCAACTAGAATCACATGATATTTTAAGTTGGATTTATCATGAATCACAAGAGATTTACCAGAATCACATGTGATTTTACCAGAATCAACTAGAATCATAAGAGATTTAAAGCACATGATATTTATATCAAAATATCTTTTTATCATAATGTTTGTTATTTTTCAACTAAATCAGATCAGATATTCATTAAAAGTAACAATTATTCAAGTAAACATAGAATTGAAGTAAATAACAAATATTCAAGCAACTAAAAAGTGGTCAAACATCAATAACTGGTGTCGCCTTCTTTTTTTTCCTTGCCTTTTGGATTATTTGAATAAGTTGTTTTGGTATGCTCGTTTGTCTTCTCCTTACAGTATCCACAAACCTTCATTGGTTTCGCTCTAACTTTAACTGCTTTTTCTCTTTCACTCTTCAAACGTTCTCTTTTTTTCAAATGTTCTCTTTTGTTTACAGCTTTTGTTGAGTTTTTTACATCAACTTGATTAGGTATTGATATGGAAAAAATACCACCAATCACATCTCTTGTATTTCTTGAAGGGGGATTCGGCATATCAGCTTTCACTTCATCCAAGAGTTTTTTCAACTTTTCTACATAGGTGCCCATCCTTCCTTCATCTTTGTTCAACAAGAATAAACAATCGTCTACCAAAAAATTTGCCTCATTTTTAAGTCTTTCAATTGTTAATTTTTTCCCCATATCTGTTTCTTTGTCTTCTCAAGTCAGGTGGTATTATGTCCTTTGTCCAGCGCCTCAAAATGTATTGCTTTGGAATAACATTAATGTCACGATTCTTGAACACACAGAATATGTGTCGACATAGAAACCCATATCATAGAAAATGTCTACAAGAACATACCACCGAACCATCTTCTATAATTCGTAGTACCTTTTTCACAAACACAAGAAATAATTTTTTACTAGAATGACATGAGATTATAAACTAGGCATGTGATTCATGTGTTTTATCTTAAAAATACTTGTGATTTCAAAATGAATCACATGTGATTCAAAAGGAATCACATGTGATTTTACATCAAATCTCATGTGATTCTTTACATTTTCAACAAACATATAAAGACTTACCTTATAATCTCTCACTGTTTCTGCTACTATTCCAGTTTTCTTCACTTGTTCTTTTCCCTTTTTGGTATTAAGTGATCTATTATCATTCGGCTTCTTGTCTCTAATAATTACAGTTTTACACCCTTCATTTATTTTTAAATCTTGTATCGTACAAGACCAACAACCTTTGATTATTTCCGTTTGAACAAGCAAAAATATCGTCCTAGTATATACTCGTGCCGCATGTCGTTCAATTGCCAACTTTGTCTCACACTTTGTGTAACATTTTACTTTTTCAGGTCATTTACGACTTCAATTATTCAATTATTTATTTTTAGTCTTTTGCGCGTTTACTTTTAATTTTTACCGTTAAGCTAAATCGCGTAAACTAAAAATAAGCATTTAACGTAAACGGTCATCAAACAATTAAATGTTTACGTCAAGTAAGTGTTATAAAGTTATTAGGATGATAATTTATAACTTTACGCTTTTTATTTTTATTGGTTACGTAAAACGTTTACGTAACGCAATAAAACTA
>BQNB010029556.1:7661-30849 GCA_026074375.1 Tanacetum coccineum | reverse complement strand
AACATTGGTGGACGATCTTTGCTACCCGCTTCCATGATAGCATTATGAAGAGCATTTGATGATTGAGTTTGCAAATTGGTATTTGAATTTGACATTCTGATGAAGTTGTTGTAAATGGATATCGGATCTTAAGTGTTATGAAGTGATTGATTGTGGTTTTAAATGAATTAACGTTCACGGGATTTTACAAATCTTTGATTAAAACCGAGAAAAGAATCGTATCTTTCGCGGGATTTTACAAAATCAAGAAGAAACCGTGAATGAATAATTAATTGACATTTCAAGTATGATTAAGTTGATTGTTGGTTTGATTGGTTGTGTTTGTTGTGTTGAGTAATTGTCCTTTTAGTCCAAATTAAAGTCCAAAGTCCTTGTAGTTTGTTTGCCTTGCTGTTATGTTTTGATTAAACGGTGATTAATATATTCCCAAATTCGGTCAAATACCACCTGATGCGCGGATCGACCTTCGCGGTAAGGTCAAAAAAAATTTTCGGGAAATTAGGGTTTCAAAACATGGGTTTTCAATGGACAAAACGCAATGACTTTAGTCAAAACGCAACTATTCTTCTATGATCAAAACGCAATGACTAAAAAAAATTGGGCAGAGTAACGTCTAGTCAAAACGCAATGATGGTCTTCAAAACGCAACGTGTCTGATCAAAACACAACAATGAATACCCCTTCAGATAGGCAAAACGCAGCAAAGAAAAAATCTTCAAACTTTCTTGTAAGCTACGAAATGATGTTAAAACCACCTAGTAATGATGCAAGGATGTGATCTAAGCCCAAAAGTACAAGTCTTTAACACTTTTAACCACGAAACAAAGATCAAAGTTGATTTTTTTTCTTTTTTTTTCTTTTTTTTTCGAACCAAAGAAAAAACCAACAAAAACCCACGATTTTTTCACAAAACAACCACTAAACACCCCTTGGCGAGTGATACCATATGTTATCCCACTAGTTTAATCCATTACACAACTATAATCTGTACCAAGATGCTAGAAAATAAGAAGAAATCTTAGAGAGAGAAAGTAGAGAGAGAAACAAAGAGAATATTAGATTAGAGAAAAATGGGAAGTTACAAGTGATGGGAAAATGCAACCAACACCCTTCACCAAGTGTGGTGAAGGGATATTTATACCCTTTTGCCTTAAGTGAGGCGTATGGGCTTCTAAACGGGTCGGGCTTAGTTTAACTTGGGCTTTGAGCCCGAAACACGGACAATATTAGATTACAATCCAAGCCCGTTGAACCCGACTAGCCTATTACAATACAAGACCTAGTTTGACTTTCTAAGACCGATAACATTCTTGTTTGACTTAATATAATTAAGGCTAACAATCTCCCCCAATGTTGAGGTCTCTTTCTTCAAACTGAGAAAGAAAGAAGAAACAACAGATGAGAGAGCATGGTGAGTTACAAGTTGAAATGAAAAATGTAACCAACACCCTTCCACCAATGTGGTGAAGGTATATATACCCCTAGCCTTCTAGCTAGGCCACTTTAGGCTTCCTAAACCGGGGCCGGGCCTTGGTTTAACTTGGGATTAGCCCAATCATACTTACAATAATAATTACAATCCCAAGCCCGTTTAAACCCGACAAGCCTATAACAAATACAAACTATTTTGACTTTCTAGGACCGATAACATTCTTGTTTGACTTAAATAATTAATTAGGCTAACAATCTCGCCCTAATGGTAGGGTCTCTTTCTTCAAACTTCCTCTTTATCACCGGAAATTAATACATGAACGATAAAAACGTTTATGCTTTGCCTTAGTTATGGACCTTGTCTTGTTTGTAATGGCTTTGTTCATCCATGCTTTGTGATCTTGATTTTGAGCATTTATCTTTTGACTTTGAATTCTTGAGATCGTTATCATGCATTATCTCCTTGACTTGAATCATCTTGATTTGACTTCCTTGATCAACTTGTGCTCTTGACCAATGATATGTGCTTAATTACACATATCTTTTACCTCTAAAAACGAGCTTAAATGACCAAAAACAGACAAAAACTGCCAAATATATGTTTGTTTTGCATTTGTATTGTGCAGGAAGTGGATATCATCAAAAAGACAGAAAACCAAGCCAAAATGACAAAACTGAGCATGGAATGGAAAAGACTGTGCAAAATCAAGGCCAAAGTCCAAAAATGCCAAAGTCAGAGTCAATACTGAAGAATCAGCAGTCAAACCCACAAAAGCCCTTAATGTTAAATCATAATTCACAAATGGTCCCTAAAACCCTAACACCGTTAGCCCTTTATTAATAAAGGACTAACGGTCGTTATCTCCTTATAATAAACCAAAAACCATTAACCCGTTTACCCTTTCAAATAACCCAAGCCCAAAAACAAATGCAACCGTGACCCATTCCTTTTATACCCGGGCCCAAGTCAAACCCACAACCCCGGGTCAAATAAAGTTATAAAAAGAAAAGAAAAGGGCGGGAAATCCCCGTTTTTTTTAAATACTATATCATTCGTCGTTCCCCTAACTATTACCAACCAAGTCAAAATCAAAGGGTTAATTCAAATTGATGATGTGGCATCAAGATTCGAGTACTAAGCTATGAGCTGGCAAAAGGATACGTCATCAAGCTCTCTCATTGGTTAAGCCGGGATAAGGGTATGACACGTGGAGTCAAGGAAACACACAAGGAATGGAAATTTTACACTAAATCTTTTGCTAAAGAAGCACAAGTACTCTGACACACGGATTGCCACGCTGGCAATCCGTGTGCTCACTTATTTATCCAACTTTGAAGAGATTGTATCCAATGATTAGAGATGAATAATGCCTGGATTTAAAGGGAGTGTCTAACCAACTTCAAGACCTGGAACCTTCTTCTTTGGCTATAAATAGCAAGCTTCCTCACACACAGCAAAAGGAGAGAGATAGATTTTTTATATTTTAACTTATCTAATTTTTCTTTAAAACTGTTTTTAGCTTATTGTTACTATTATAGATTTCTTTTCACTAATGTTAATCGGCTCTATTATTAATAGAAGTCAGAGTTTTCTTATTATGCACTTTACTTTTCTCAAGCTTGACTTTTATACAAAATTTTGTTATAATAAGTCGTTCCTACTGTTTTCATAGAAGCTTTTTATAAAGCCATCTAAAGCTCATCTAAGTCCCTCTAAGCTTAGATTAATCTCAACTTAATCAATACGTTTACTTAAATCTAAATCTAAAATCATTAATAACCCTAGGCTATGGATGGATTTGGGATGCTATTGGATGAAAGCTTACCCTGAATGAGCTATAGAACTTGACTAGCTTAACTTTGTGATAAGCTAGAGCATGTTGATGGCTTAAAAGAGCTTTTAATAGCCTTGGTTTAGTGCAGAGGCTAAGAAAGTTTATATTATTCCTAAACTAGCATTAAAAACTGGCTAATTAGCTTAATTTTGCTTAATTTCTGCTTATTGATAGTTAGTTTAGCTTAATTGATTTAGTTATAGTTAATTTGTTCTTATTGTGTTTAATTTGTAGTTTAAAATCTTTAGTTTTCATAATTTATCTTAAAATCAGAGAAAAAACCAAAAATAATTAGCCTAATTGTTTGAGTATGGTTTTAGTGCTTATTTGCTTATTGAAAAATGTTCAATAGGTCTGTTTTAAGCTTGTAATAATCTGGTATTTGCAACTTGATCTTTAAATCTCTTATTCATAAGCTTAAAATGGGATTTTGTGATTTAAAGGGGTGTTTGGTTATTGACAGTACTAACTAGAGTTAGTACTGTCATAAGCCATTTGGCCTTTTGGATCAATTCTAAATCACATTAATAGGTTTATAAATTCAGGATTTAGAGTTGTTAGTAGGTTTAATTAAGACTTTTCAAAAATTAATAGTAGATTGTTAGTTTTGTTAGCCTAAGTTCTGTCTCTTTTGCATATTTAGCTCTAATCTGTCCTAGTTGTTGTTAATGCTTTTGTTGAGTTTGTTTTGGTGTTTTTAAAGTGTCTAAACCAAGTATCTTAACCAGCACTTAAGATTTTTAAGCTTTGGTCATTATTATGCAAACTGCATCAGCAGTGATAAACAGCAAACAACCATTTTCTAGTTTAAATTTCAGAAGGTAATTGTAGGAGTTTGGGCTTGATATTTAGCATACTAGTAGGTTTAAGGTCAATGTCAATCTCTCTCAACTTATTTTGTACCTAAAAGTTCATTTGCTTATCTGTCTTTAAGCTCAAAAGTTGCTAATTGTCTTTTCAAAAGTTTACTCAGCATATACTAAGTACAATAAGCTGTTTTCAAGCCACTTTTTCATTGAGTAATTGATTTTCAAAATGATTTTTAAAAGTTGTTTCATGTAGCTTTTAGGCCAGGCTTTAAGTAGGAATAAAGCTTATCTTCTTAAGGTACCATCTTTGAACTTATTTTTAAGCTCAAAAAGTGCAACCCTTGCTGTTTGTATGCAGTTTTTAGCTTAAGTGCTATTTGGCTTATTTGTGCTTATCTGCTTATTTTCCTAGCTTATTTAGGTCTAATATAGCTTATTAGGTTAGTGTAAGTCTATTTTAGCTTATTTCCTTAGGTTTAGAACTTATTTTTAGCTTATTTGCATATTTGCTTAAAAACCTTAAGTTTTTAAGTCTTGTAGTACTTCTGTCTTTTTTAGTCTTTTTAGCTTAAATTTCCTTGTGCCTTTATTTTTGTTTGTATTTTGCTTATTAGGTTTTATTTTAAGCTCGTCTTACTCTAGCTCTTTAAGAAATAAATCCTTTTTCATTTGCTTTTTAGTGCTTAAATTGCCCAAACAGTTAGCATTATAAGCCTTTAAGAATAAAAAGTTTTTTTTTGTCTAATTTAGCTTATTTATGTGCTTATTTTAGGTTTAAAAAAAATAGTTGTTTTGCAAAAGTAGCTTATTTTTAAGTGTTTTCAAAAGTTGTAAAAAAATGGCAAAAATTAAAACACTTGGGATAGTGGGAAGCCCCGGGTGAGCAAGACTCCCGGGACCTCTACCACCCTTACCAAGCGTTTTAACCCCCACACACTCAACCATTGTGCTACAATAGCTCATCCGGTATATCTTTGCACAATCTATTATTTATATACGTTTTAGGCTTTTAGTATAATAAGTTGTTTTAGCTTATTACACAGCTTATTCGATAAGCTGTGTTTCTAAGCTTATTTTTCCTAGATTCCTCATTGTTCAATCTATTTTTCATAATTTTTTTAGGATTTTTATAAATAGTTTAGTATTTTTAAATATTTAATTTTGTTAAAATCATTTTTAATTCATAAAAAATTATAAAAAAGTCAAAAAAATATAATTCTTTTTTATAAAATTTTCTTTTAACATTTAAGACTTAGGAAAATTAGTTTTGCTTCCGTAGGATTTAAATTGCAAAATTTCATTTTTTAAAGAACGTGATTCATTCCCGTTCATGTTTTTTTAGAGTTTCTAAGCCCTAAGCACTTTCGTTTTTAGTCTAGTTTTCTTTGTTTTAGTTTTTTTAGTCAATTAAGTCTTTTAAAAACCAAAAAGATCATTTTAGGCTTAATTTTGATAATTTAGGGTTTTTAGGTCCCGTTTAGGATTCCCAATTTGCGTTTTTAGTTAAAATTCACTTTCCCGTATTGATTTCTTGTAGTTAGGTTTAATTGTTCATTTATTTACTCACTTTTAGGATTTTAGAAAACAAATCATCTTTGAACCAATTCAAATCATTGTCCAAATAACAAACGTGGTCTCAATTTCATAAATCTTTGGGAAAACGACCCGGTAATCACTTACCGGTTAAAACGTGTGGTATTTTTGTAAGATTTTTCCTACTACCTTTGTCCTCAAAGTTAGTTTTGGAATTTTCTATACTTTGGATATTATTACGTATATAATTGACTTACATCAATTTTTGGCGCCGCTGCCGGGGATTTGTGATTAAGATTCTTTCGTTTGAAGTTTGTTGATCGTAATTTGGAGAACCTTTCGTCTTCGATAGTTACGCTTTTAAGAAAATCAAAAATACAAAAAAATTAAAAATATAAAAGTAAAAAATTATTTTCCTTTTCTTTTTAGTATAAGTAGAAGATTATTAAATAAGAAAAATACAAAAATATTTGCTCTTCCGGATTTTTTGATTTTTCTTGTGAATTCATTAAGAAAAAAAAAAAATTAACAAGTTTATAAAAGACACCAACAAATAAACCTACAACTGAGTATTATCCAACAATAATCCCAGAACCAAGATTAATTTTTTTTAACCGAGATTGGTGTCACTAAGTTTACGAAAAAAGCGCACTCTTTTGTAAAAATTTATTTACTTAAGAGAGTTTACCCTAAGTTTTGTATGATTAGTCGGATAAACAAAAAAAGTATAATATCCTTTTCTCCCCCCCATTTCTTTTCTCATTTCATTAGTTTGTTTAGTGCATGCCGCACTAGAAAATCTAATTTTCCCAAATAATTTAAAACGTAACCTTCTAGACGTCCGAATAAAATGACGTGCTCCAAACATAGTCGAACTCGAGCTTCGTACTAATAATAAAGAAAATCATTGCACAAAATGGCGGAACGTACAATGGAAGAAGCTACTCCGTGCACCCACGGAAGTGTACGGAGAACTATCTTTTAAACCGTTAACTTAATGCGATCATTTTTGATATTAAAACAAATTTGTTCCAAATGGTTCTAGCTAACCCTGTTCCACGGTTTTAGAGAACTAAAATCCTCCAAGCTCCATCATCAATAGTTTTCAATGAATACCTCGACTCTATGATTTAGGAATGGCCAACCGATGTGATTAAGTCTAATGATTTTCCATATTCAACATCGAGGGGGCAGCTAAAACTTGGTACGAGAAATAACCTCCTAATTCAATCTTTGACTATTGGAGGAATCTCGTAACCAAATTGTGAAACAATTTTTCCCTCCTTTCGAAAATGACTCACTTAAAGTAATAAAAATCTCTCAGATTTACACCAAAAATTCGAAGAGATCTTTTTAGGTGAAGCGTGGGAACGATTTAAGAAAATGCTTAGAGCTGGTTCCTCACCATTGATTACGGATTTAACTCAAGTTGATACCATTTTATAACGGTTTAAAAAACGACACGATCAAGACTCCTTAAATGCAGCGGCGGTGGAAATCCTTTTGAGTAAGAACACTAGAGAACTTTGAATATAATTGGACAAATCAAAAGTGCGTTATTCCGAAACAAACCAAAAATGCTTCTAGATGAATACGACTTCTAGAAAAGTGATAGTAAAGGACGGATAAAAGAATTATAAGCTTGCAGACCAACTTTTCGCCCTTAGTTGGATGAATGTTTTTCTAAAAAAGTATGTCACTCCCGCTCGCGGTTAAAGTCTTTAAGGAAACTTGCGTTACGTGTTGAGGTGCCCATTCTTGTATTATTTCCGATATACGAGAACAAACAGTGGGGGGGCTAGTGTTTGTGCGACTACGGGTACTTACAATCAAGTTAACCCTCCAAACCGAGTTAGTAACCAAATGGCACCACCAGGTTTTGCTCCGGTGCAAAACAATGGTCATTAATAGGTTAGATCATAATCAGTTCCAAGGGAATATTTTAATCGGGGAAATAATTTTCATGGTAACCAAGGTTTTCAAGCTCAAAATAATCATGCTCCAAAATTTCAAAACCAAGGATTTCAAAACCAACCCTTTCAAGTGCTTAATAATCAAGTTCACCAAGAGATTTCAAATGATTTTTCGAGTTACAAGAGAAATAACGATCAAATGTTGAGAAACATGCAAAATCAAATCACTCGATGCAAGAGAACCTTAAGAATGAAATTCAGAAACACACTAAAATCTCAACAAAGCCTGCATGATGAAATCAACAAACTACCCTTTCAAAATAATTTTGCAAAACATGATATGTTGGATTGTTTCCAAACCAGCCTCAACTACGGTACTCTTCCGAGTAATACCATTCCAAACCCAAAGGGTGAGATGAAAGCGATCACTACTCGAAGTGGTGTTGCTTACGAGGGACCCTCGATTCCTACTAATCCTGAAAAGGTAGTGGAACGAAAAACCGAGGAGATAACGGATAAGGAGCAATCTAATTTCCAAGGAAGTACCGCTCACATCCCACATCCGGTTACCCCCATTCTAACTCCGAAACCCGATGTTCCAAAGACTTTGCCTAAAAACACTCCCATTCCGGAGCCCGATGTTCCGAAGAGTTTACCCAAGCCAAATATTCCATATCCTTCATGACGTGATGATCAAAAGTCCCGTGACAAAGCTTCGAATCAAATGGAGAAGATCTTCCAAATCTTTCAAGATTTGCGCTTCGATATTAGTTTCGCAGATGCTTTACTTTTGATGCCAAGATTTGCTCCTACGATTAAGAGTTTGCTCATGAATAATGGACAAGTTTGATTGAGTTTTAGCTAAGATTACCGTACGAACGAGAATTGCTTCTCCGTGTCGATGCCCTCCTCAAAAAGCTTCCTTCCCTAAAAGCTGGAGATCCTGGCAATTTTCTATTCCATGCAATTTTTTCGGGAATGGATTATTTCACTGCCTTGGCCGATCCTGCGCTAGCATAAATCTTATGCCTCCGTTCCTTTTGTAAAAAGCTTTTCCCTACCGAACTTATCACAACTCGATGACTTTAAGAATGTAGCGATCGATCCATAACCCATCCTAAAGGACTCGCTGAAGACGTTTACGTTAAAGTGGGAAAGTTTCATTTTCCTACCGACTTTGTTGTTGTCGATTTCGAAGGCAGATCCTCGAGTACCTCCAACTTGGAGAGATCCATTTTGAGGACCAGTCATGCTTTAATTGGATGTTTATGGATAAAAAATATAACCCTTAAAGTTTGATAACGAAGCCGCACTTTTAATCTAGATTCAAAACCACGAGATACTCTCTACAAATGATAAGTCGTAAAACCGAATGACATCATTGATGCAGTCTGTGAGGAGTAATGCTCCGGAATTGCTAGGATATCTAAATCTTTCTGTGGCAATCCCACATCCTACGTCTTAACCGTTTACTTTCGAATTCCAATTTGGAAAGAATCGAAGCTTATCTTAAGGTGGCGCGAGAGGGAGGAGTAGGGGCGATTTCACACCAAAAATTAATCAAAGTCGATTGCGAATCCGAGGAGAGATATTGTTTGATTGAAAAATTGTTAAATAATGACCCGTTTCAACTTCCTCCGATGGACCTTAAACAAAGTGAAGTTACCGTGGCAAAATCTTTAAATGAAGAGCCTCCAGAATTAGAGTTAAAAGATTTACCGTCTCACTTGGAATATGCGTACTTAAAAGAAAATGACAAGTTACCCGTAATTATTTTAAAAGGTTGAAAAGATGATGAAAATAGAGCTCTCTTTGAAAGTCTTCAAGATTCATAACGGGGCCATTGCTTGGAAAATCACCGACATCAAGGGTATCGACCCTCGTTTTTGTACACACAAAATCTTGATGGAGGATGATTACAAACCCACGGTTCAAAGTCAAAGATGGGTTAACCCAAAAATTCATGAGGTAATCAAAAAGGAGGTCTTAAAACTTCTTGATGCCGGTATGATTTACCCGATCTCCGACAGCCCATGGGTTAGTCTAGTGCATTGTGTTCCCAAGAAAGGTGGAATAACCGTTGTTGCTAATAAAGAGAATGAATTAATTCCGGACATGTTAGTTCCGGATATAGTTTGAATCGACTAATAAGGAAGTTAAATGAAGCGAGCTCGAAAAGAACATTTTCCATTGCCGATTATGGAATCAGAATGATATGAAAGATTAGCCGTGAATGAATTATATTGTTTTCTAGATGGATTTTTCATGGGTATTCCAAATACCAATTAGATCCCTAGGACCAAGAAAAAACTTCTGTCACAGCCCGTGATGAACTTTCGCGTACCATGCGCATGCCATGTTTTGCTTGTATAATGATCCCCAGGTACTTTTCAACTGTAGATGGCCTATTCCATGATATGATTCGAAAAGACTCTGGAAGTTTTTAAGGATGATTTCCGTTTTTAGGGATAAGGTTTTTTTTGGATTCGTGCCTCTCCAAATTAGAAAAGATGCCTAAAACGTGTGAAGACACAATTTTAGTTCTTAATTGGGAAAAAAGTGCCACTATAAAATGTGTAGAAAGGAATTGTTTAGGACATAAAAATTTCAACAAATTTAGTAAATTAATGTTGATCGTGATAAAAGTCGATGTTATTGCTAATGCTCCCCTCACACCGAAACCGTAAAAGGTGTTAGGAGTTTCCTTGGCATGCAGGTTTTTACCGATGATTATATGCCAGACTTTCCAAAAATAGCTAGAACCAATGACTCACCTTCTTAGGAAAGAAACACGTTTGTGTTTTTCTAAGGATTGGAATTGATGCTTTTCCAGACCTCTTAAAAAGAAGCTTAACCGAAGCTCCGACTTAGTTTCCAGATTGGACCTACCTTTCGAGCACAAGGTGATGCAATGTGATTTCGCGAGTGTGCGTATTTAGGACAACGGAAGATCGACACTCTCAAGCCTATACATTATGCAGATTAAGACAATGACAAAGCTCAAATTCATTACACTACCACGGAAAAAGAAATGCTTGCCGTTGTTATTCTTTTTGAAAAGTTTCGGCCAATATCCTTGTTCTATTCTAAAGTCATAGTGTATACGGATCACTCGACTTTAAAGTATCTTTATGAAAAACAAGAACGCCCATGCCGAGTGTTGCTCCCAGTAGGTTTCTTCTCCTACAAGAATTTGGATATCACCATCCGTGATAAAAAAATGGAAGCCATAACCTTGCGGCGAAAAAAAAATCATTATCTAGACTTGAGAATCCTAATAAAGAATGTTAGAAAAACAATGACATAAATGAACATTTTCTTTAGAGACTCTTGGAGTTATTTCTAGTGAAAAGTAACCCCCCATATGTGGTTTGTCAGACTATGCAAATACCATTGGCGGGGAATTTATCAACAAAGGAATACGACACAACAAAATAGATAAATTTTTTCAAGGACATAAACATTAATAACTGGGACGATCCCTAACTTTTCGTATTTTGTGTATCAAATCTATCGACGTGTGTGCATGGCAAGAAGCTATTGATATTCCTCATAGCTTGACATGAAGGACCCATCGGGGGCCATCATAGTGCTAATCTCAAACCACGTCGATAAAGTATTTAATTCCTGGTTTCTTTTGGACACCATATTCGTGATGCCCTTACGATGATCAAATCTTGTGATACCGTGTCCAAAGCAAGGCAGAATTTAAGTTTTTTGTAGTGGTGGGGTGTTCAGGTTTCACGACGAAATGAGATGCCTTCAAAACGCTATTACAATTTTGTGAAATCTTCGATGTATGCGGGTATCTGATATTATTGGGACCATTTTCCGTCTACACAATGGGAAATAAATACATCCTCGAAGCCTGTTTCATTATCTTTCAAAATGGGTAGAAAGCAACTGCGCTCCCGCACTAATGATGCTAGAGTTGTAGTAATTATTTTTGAAGTCCTTTTTGCCCGATTCGACACCTAGGACTAATTATAAGCGATCGTGGACCCATTTTTGTAATGACCAGTTTGCTAAAGTAATGCTAATATGGGGGTCCCCCCCCCCACCAAAAAAAAAAAACACCCGTTCAAATCGGCCCCCTAGCTACCTGCTTATCACCCTCATACGAGCGTCAAGTGGAGGTGCCAATCGAGGTTTAAAACGATCTAGAAAGGACGGTTTGGTAGAAAACAAATGCCTGCTGGGTCCGACAAACTAGATGACGCTTTTGTGGGCATTTCGTACCAGCTTTTAAGACACCAATAGGTTAATTACTCCTTTGACTATTAGTGTAACGAAAGTCCTTGTCCATTTACCTATCGAGTTAGAGCATAAAGCATATTGGGCTTTGAAACATGCTAACTTCGATCTTAAAACCGCGGGTGATCACCGGAAGCTTCAACTTAATGAACTTAATGAGCTTCGTGATCAAGCTTACGAGAATTCTTTGATTTATAAAGAGAGGACGAAGAAGCTTCACGACTCAAAGATCAAAAACCGCATTTTCAATGTTGGTGATCGAGTTTTACTCTTCAACTCTCGTCTAAAGATATTCTTGCTTAAAAGCTTAAAAACTCGTTGGTCGGACCTTACAACCATCACCCAAGTTTTTCCATAACGGAACAATTGAGTTATCATCACCCAATGGTATCCAAACATTAACATGGTGAATGGACATCGTGGAAGCCATTTACTTCGGAGGGGACTTACCACCCAAGGTAGTCCAGGATCTCCACACTCTCTCCAAGGATGAATGAATTCGGGGATCGAGTCAAGCTATGTGACTCGGTTACCAAAAACAAAGCGCTTCGTGGGAGGCACCCCATGCTTATCCTTCTATCTTCTTTCTTATTTCTATTGTGATGTGAGGAGGCTTGTATTCTTTCGATTCTTGTTGTTTGTGCTTGTGATTGTTTGCAGGATTAACCCAAAATTTTCTAAAGACTCTCGTGTTCGGTGTTTTATCTCGGTCCACTCGAGCTTCCTAGCCTTTGCTTGACATTAGTTTGGGGAAATCCGATATCCTAAGATTATTATCGACTAACATTTATCTTTTAGCATACTTGATAAACGGCTTAAGATTTTTGTAATACTTTCTTCATACTTAGATTATACATTCGACTTTTTTAGTCCTAGTATGGGGTTTTAAGCCTTAGATTAGGAAACATTGAGGACAATGTTTAATTTTAGTATGGGGTAGTATATCTTCGATATGATCTTATCTACCTTTGCCCGTTGTTCTTACGTACCCCGTTTTCTGCCAAAATTAAAAAAAAATATATGAAAAAATTTAAAAATTTTCAAAAATAAAATAAGTGTTTTTTGTCCAATTTTTGACCCTCCTCCTTCACCTGCTGGGTATGAATAAGAATAAAATTTGACCGATCGAGCATTTTAGGCTCTAGCTTATATACCTATCATTTAGGCTAACAATTCGCGAAATTCGCGAAGAACAAAAAAATGATAGATTTAAGTATGAGGGGATGCAAAACAAGGATTAGTATGGTAAATCTTAATATGTTCCTCATGTATGTAATTTGTGGCTTTTTCTCCCATAAGCTCTTAACCGGATTAATAATACGTGCTGTTTTTGGAGATTAAACTTAAATCAACAATTTTTATGTATTGTATAGCAAAAATTTTAGTCTTAGTTCAAACTTATACTTGAATTTTTTAAAAAGAAGTCTTCTCTATATAAAATAATAATAATAATAATAATAATAATAATAATCAAAATATAATAATAAAAGTTGTGGGCTGATAAAAGTTTACTACCTCTTGCCGGCTCACAACCGATGTGGTAGTCTTCTAAAGAAAGCCCATAGTAAGAATAAAAATCCGAGACTGATAAAAGTTTGCTGCATCTTGCCGGCTCACAACCTTGTTCAAAGCCTTCTAAAAGGTCGAAGGTTACAATTACATAAATGTTATGTTTAAGTTTGAATTAATAAATAGATCTCTTTTGTAAAATACTAATATGCCTTTTGAACTTTGACTATTTCACATTTAAGTTTGAAATAAGTTATGTATATACGGGAAACTTTGAGATTTTTTTTTGAAACCTAAGTGACCGAGAGTCCCCCGATAAACTAAGTCTCTGTGGGGTGTCAAAAGCCTGGTCACTTAGCCGCAAGGTTGGGATGCGCCGAGACGAAAGTCGCTACATGGGATGATCTCGCCTTCAAAACACATTATTCTCGGTGGAACGTGAAACATAGAAACGTGCAAAATTTGATATGGTTAGAAATCAAATAGCACATTCACCTAATGGAGATATAATAATTTCGCGAGTGAAAATTCACTAATTTGCAAATATGAGTGGTGTTAGCATTTTAACTGATATTTAGCGATGATTTCGTTTTAAGCTTGGTTTGGAGCAAGTGAAAAGTCGGGTACGATGAATTTATCCTTTTTGGGGCATTCTCGGATCGAAATGCATCTTGTTCTATGATCCCTAACAGTTATGGAAATAACGAAAGTCGGAATATTCTAAGTTTTCTATAAAAAAAATGGAAAAAGTTTTGAAAAATAGGAAAATAAGGTGTTTTAAAACTTGTGATTTCTTAACTTTCCCCCACAAAAGACTTTGCTACTTTTCAAAGGATTAGTTTGGGGATGTTTTGTAGTATTTGGTTTTAAAGCATATAATAATTCGAGGACAAAACGACAATCACAGACTTCGTTTTGGTTATTTTTTGATATGTGAGAAATCACATATCCTTTTTATACCAAAAATGGCCTTAAAATGAACAAATTGTGCAAATTATGCTTGTATATTGCTTGTTTTGTCATTTATGATGTGTAAGTACGGATATTGCAAAAATCACAAGAAAACGGCTAAAACCGAACAAACACGG
Source organism: Tanacetum coccineum (assembly GCA_026074375.1). Lineage (NCBI taxonomy): Eukaryota > Viridiplantae > Streptophyta > Magnoliopsida > Asterales > Asteraceae > Tanacetum > Tanacetum coccineum. The sequence goes on along the minus strand of BQNB010029556.1, from coordinate 16,477 downwards.
ACACGAGAATGGATAGAGTGCAAAAGAGCCGGAAGTATCTAGCAAAAGGTCAACAAAGTCAAGTCTTGGCCAACAATGGTCAACCCACAAGAAGACAAAACCCTTGAAAATACCCACAAAAGCCCTTAATGTTAAATCATAATTCACAAATGGTCCATAAAACCCTAACACCATTAGCCCTTTATTAATAAAGTACTAACGGTCGTTATCTCCTTATAATAAACCAAAAACCATTAACCCATTTACCCTTTCAAATAACCCAAGCCCAAAAACAAATGCAACCGTGGCCCATTCCTTTTATACCCGGGCCTAAGTCAAACCCACAACCCCAGGTCAAATAAAGTTATAAAAAGAAAAGAAAAGGGCGGGAAATCCCATTTTTACTATTCATCGTCGTTCCCAACTATTACCCCGTCAAAATCAAAGGGTTAATTCAAATTGATGATGTGGCATCAAGATTCGAGTACTAAGCTATGAGCTGGCAAAAGGATACGTCATCAAGCTCTCTCACAAGTACTCTGACACACGGATTGCCACGCTGGCAATCCGTGTGCTCACTTATTTGATCCAACGGTGAAAGATTGGTATCCAAGGATTAGAGATGAATGAATGATCAGGATTAAAGGGAGCGTCTAACCAACTTCAAGACCTGGAACCTTCTTCTTTGGCTATAAATAGCAAGCTTCCTCACACACAGCAAAAGGAGAGAGATAGATTTTTTATATTTTAACTTATCTAATTTTTCTTTAAAACTGTTTTTAGCTTATTGTTTACTAAATGTAATTTCCTTTTTCACTATTGTAATCCGCTCTTTTATTAATAGAAGTCAAGTTTTCTTAATTTATGTCCCCTTTACACTTTTCCTCAAGCTTACATTTATACAAAATTTTGTTAAATAAGGCTGTTACTGTTCATAAGCTGTTTATAATAGCCATCTTAAGCTCATCTAAGCTCTAACTTAGATTGATCTCACTTAATCATTAACTTTACTTAAATCTAAAATCAGTTTAATACCCTAGGCTATGGATGGATTTGGTTGCTTTGGATGATAAGCTTACCCTGGAAGAGCTTATTGAACTTTACTAGCTTATCCTTGTGATAAGCTAGAGCTTGTTGATGGCTTAAAAGAGCTTTTAATAGCCTTGTTTAGTGCAGAGGCTTAAGTAAGTTTTCATTTTCCTTAACTAGCTTTAAAACTGCTAATTAGCTTAATTTTGCTTAATTTCTGCTTATTGATAGTTAGTTTAGCTTAATTGATTTAGTTATAGTTAATTTGTACTTATTGTGTTTAATTTGTAGTTTAAAATCTTTAGTTTTCATGTTTCTGTCTTAAAATCAGAGAAAAACCAAAAATATTAGCATAATTGTTAAGTTGGTTGTTAGTGCTTATTTGCTTATTGAAAAATGTTCAGTAGGTCCGTTTTAAGTTTGTAATAATCTGGTATTTGCAACTTGATATTTAAATCTCTTATTCATAAGCTTAAAATAGGATTTTGTGATTTAAAGGGGTGTTTGGTTATTGACAGTACTAACTAGAGTTAGTACTGTCATAAGCCATTTGGCCTTTTGGATCAAATTAATAGGTTTATAAATTCAGGATTTAGAGTTTTTAGTAGGTTTAATCAAGACTTTTCAAAAATTAATAGTAGATTGTTAGTTTTGTTAGCTTAAGTTCTATCTCTTTTGCATATTTATCTCTAATCTGTCCTAGTTGTTGTTAATGCTTTTGTTGAGTTTGTTTGGGTGTTTTTAAAGTTTCTAAACCAAGTATCTTAACCTGCACTTAAGGTTTTTAAGCTTTGGTCACACTATTGTGCAAACTGCATCAGTAGTGATAAACAGCAAACATCCATTTTCTAGTTTAAATATCAGAAGGTAATTGTAGGAGTTTGGGCCTGATATTTAGCTTACTAGTAGGTTTAAGGTCAATGTCAATCTCTCTCAACTTATTTTGTACCTAAAAGTTCATTTGCTTATCTATCTTTAAGCTCAAAAGTTGCTAATTGTCTTTTCAAAAGTTTACTCAGCATATACTTAGTTCAATAAGCTGTTTTAAGCCACTTTTTCATTGAATAATTGATTTTCAAAATGATTTTTAAAAGCTGTTTCATGTAGCTTTTAGGCCAGGCTTTAAGTAGGAATAAAACTTATCTTCTTAAAGTTCCATCTTTGAGCTTATTTTTAAGCTCAAAAAGTGCAACCCTTTTTTTTTAGCTGGTTTTAGCTTAAGTTGCTATTGGCTTAATAGTGCTTATCTGCTTATTTTCCTAGCTTATTTAGGTCTAATATAGCTTATTAGGTTAGTGTAAGTCTATTTTAGCTTATTTCCTTAGGTTTAGAACTTATTTTTAGCTTATTTGGCATATTAGCTTAAAAACCTTAAGTTTAAGGCCTTGTAGTACTTCTGTCATTTTTAGCTTTTTCAGCTTAATTCTTCAAGCTTATTTTGGTTTTGTATTTGCGTATAGTTTTAGTATTAAGCTGCTAGCTTTTAGGTCCCTTTTCCATTGCTTTTTTAGTGCTTAAAATAGCCCAAGACAGTTAGCATTATAAGCCTTTAGAAATAAAAAGCATTTTTTTTCTAATTTTTGCTTATTTTTGTTCTTATTTAGTTTATAAAAATAGTTATATTTTGCAAAAGTGTAGCTTATTTTTAAGTGTTTTCAAAAGTTGTAAAAAAATGGCAAAAATTTAAAACACTTAAGGATATGGGGAATCCCCAGGTGAGCCAGACTGAACACCGGAACCTCAATACCACCTCAATCAAGCGTTTTAACCAAAAAACCCGCAGGCCCACATCAATCCTCACCATGTGCTACCATATCTCATTCCGTTATATCTTTGCACTATCTATATTGTATATAAGTTTAAGGCCTTCGTAAAATAACTGTTTTTAGCTTATTTTTATATTTACACAGCTTATTCGATAAGCTGTGTTTCCAAGCTTATTTTTTCTAGATTCCTCATTGTTCAAGCTATTTTTCGTAATTTTTTCAGGATTTTTATAAATAGTTTAGTATTTTTAAACATTTAATTTTGTTAAAATCATTTTTAATTCATAAAAAATTATAAAAAAGTCAAAAAAATATAATTATTTTTTAGAAAATTTTCTTTTAACATTTAGGACTTAGAAAAATTAGTTTTGCTTCCGTAGGGTTTAAATTGCAAAAATTTATTTTTTAAAGAACGGGATTCATTCCCGTTCATGTTTTTTTAGAGTTTCTAAGCCCTAAGCACTTTCGTTTTTAGTCTAGTTTTCTTTGTTTTAGTTTTTAGTCAATTATTTCTTTCAAAAACCAAAAAGTATCATTTAAGAGGCTTAATTTTGATAATTTTGAGGGTTTTTAGTCCCATTAGGATTCCCAATTTGAGTTTTTAGTTAAAATTCCACTTTCTCGTATTGATTTCTTTTGTAGTTATTGTTTATATTGTTCCATTATTTGCTCACTTTTTTAAGGATTTTAGAAACAAGTGGGTTTTGTAGAGTGGGGTGGTTCAAATCATCTTCGAACCAATTCAAATCATTTCCAAATAACAAACGTGGTCTCAATTTCATAAATCTTTAGGAAAACGACCCGGTAATCACTTACCGGTTAAAACGTGTAGTATTTTTGTAAAATTTTTGCTACTTATAACAAGACCTTTGTCCTAAGGGTATTTTTAGAATTTTCCTATACTTTGGATATTATTAACGTATATAATTGACTGACTCATTATCTCAAGCTGATACTTCGTCATCACGAATAACAAATCAACCACGCTCTTTCCCAACCTGCATCTCGAATGAAATGTGTTCGTTATGTCAATGTGCTTGGACCCGGGAGTGCTGGAACATTATTAACACAAGAGCAATGGCACTAGAAGTCGATTATCTTCTCAATATAGGGGAATCTTATTGAAGGCAAAATCGTAGTCTGTAAGTTGTGACCTCATCTAAAGTATCTGAGCACAGCATCCAGAAATGGCAATGTATTCAGCCTTCGTGGTTAGAAGAAACGCATTGCACTATCTGTTTACTTGATGAAACCAGCTGACTAATTTATCTCCTAGGAACTGATGCACTTCCTGACTACTTCTTCGTGTATCTTGACAAACCCTGCAGGTCCGCATCTGCATAGGCCGTTAGTGCTATAGCGGTGTCTTTCGGATACCAAAGTCCCCAATTAATGGTTCCTCTGACATACCGAAAGACCCGTTTAAGTGATTCAAGGTGATTTTTGGTAGGCGATGCCTGATATCTAGCACACATGCTACAGCACATACAAAGGTCGGGTCTCTGCCCCCACCCACCTGCTGGCAGTGAGGTACATTAGGGAGCCGACCATACTACGAAATCGATCTGGTCAACTAAATCCCTAAGGTAGTCCTCATCCAGTTTAATCGATCCAAGCCATGGGTGTTAATCGACATGGTCCACACGAATCCATCCCCAAATTTCTTTCATATTTCTAGAGCAAGATTTAGAATATGATTAATAAAAATGCCTCAGGGTATTTTGGGATAAACTTTGTAAACGTAGGAAAAAAAGACAATTGTCCCATCAATATGATATTTGGAATTTAGAACTCATCTCATTGGAAAATATGTCACATGCTTTAGGGTCTGTCGAGGCAAATACGATATCATCTACATATATTTGAACAAGAAGAATATGTTATGCCTGGTTTATTTATCCGAGTGAATAAAGTTAGTAAGTCAACAGGCCCCTTTGAAAACTTGTTGTCCAGAAGAAACCGTGACAAGGTGTCATACCATGCTCGAGGAGCCTGCTTTAAACCATACAAGGCCTTCTTCAGACGATAAACATGTTTCGGATGGTCAAAGATCAACGAAAACCCTCGGTTGACTAACATAGACTTCGATTTCTTTCCTTCAAAACAAACTCGCCGATTTAAGGAATGCTGTCTTGACATCCATTTGATAGATGGTCATGTTTTTACTAGCGGCATTAGCGATGAAGATTCTTATAGCCTCGATGCGTGAAACCGGTGCAAAGGATTCCTCGAAATCAATTCCCTCCTCTTGTCGATATCCCTAGCTACCAGCCTTGCCTTGTTTTTAGAACATCACCGTACTCACCAAGCTTAACTTTGTAAATCCACTTGAGAGCAATAATCATGACATAGTCTGGTCGTGGTACTAATTTCCATACTTGAAGTCGATCAAATTCGTGAATCTCATCTTGCATGGCTTGAAACCAGCAATCTTCATTTATGGCAGATTTGAAGCCTTTGGTTCACATTGGAAGCAGTACAGAGTTATACAAGCATCACACAAGGCATCGTTTGCAAGTTTAATTTCTGGTGGATACTGGTCGAGAGGTGATTTGCCAAAGACATAATCAAAGCGGAGTGACCTTCTCCATTTCCCGAGATGATGATGTGGTTGAGAGACATGAGTTGATTCCGCTAAACTAACATCCCCAGATGATGATGCTTCAGAACTAGGTTCCGGAGCAAACACGTTGACGAAGGGATTGTTGTCAACATGAGCAAAAGGATTGTCCTTATTAATTATAGAAGAAGACCCACAGGGGCAGGAACACCTATGATGTGAAACTGGAGATTGTAGTTCTGAAGATGACGTGGTGAATGACTTAGAGAAGGTACATCTTGATCAATGGTAGTAGAAAAAGGTGTACCCGCCCGAATTGACTAGAACTGGAACTGCTGGAGCAGAAGAAACCGGTCTTTCAACACGTGGAGGTTCTAGGTATTCATCGAACATCGATTGGAATAATAACACTAAGTCCCCACCTTGTAAATTGTTGGGGTACATAAGGTGCTGCATGTACCAAAGATTGGTACAGAGCCCTGAACTTATCTTTCCAGCGTCAGAAATGTAAGGTGCGGGTGCCATTCACTGATTGCACAGAGCTGACTCGTCGCTTTAAAACATATAAAAAATAAATATATTAATAATATATATATAAATATATATAGAATAATAAATATATATATATATATATATATATATATATATAATAAGGATAAGATCAATAATAGAGAGATAAGTATTCCGTAAGGCTTTTAAAAGAGGAAATTACTTTTAACCAAAGCAAAATCCCTAAAAAACCTTCCCGGGTCGTTTCCCAACGAGGTGTGAATTGAAAATCGGGATTAAGTTCGTGATCGCGTTTTTGAATGGTTCAATGATTTTTTGTGAATTGGATTCTATTACTCCAATTAAAAATGCATAAAACAAGCACAAGAAACCCAAAAACGAAAGCAATATACGCTAAAAACCTAAAAACGAACACGGGATCAAAACCCGTTCATTAAAAACCTAAATTCTATAATTTTAACCCTACGAATGCAAATTTAATTTTCCTAAGTCCTAAATGATAAAAGAAATTTTTTTTTAAAAGAATTATATTTTTTTGATTTTTATTTTATTTTTTATGAATTAAAAACAGTTTTTATCTAAATTAAATATTAAAAATACTAAATGAATTTAGAAAAATCTGAAAAAATTATGGAAAGTAGTTTGAAGTGTGCAGAATATAAGAAAAATAAAATTGTGCAAAGTGCTTTTTGAAATAAAGAATAAAGCTAAAAAGGGCTGAAAGGCAAAAGGCTAAAAAGGGCTTAAGGAATTAATTATGTATCATGTGACCAGATGGCCCTACCGGTGCTAATGGTTTGTGTGTATGGTGGGACGTATGTGTGCAAAGGGGGAGGTCATGGGTTCGACCCCCATGCCTCTCCTTTTTTTTGAATTTTTTTTTTCTTTTTCAGACTTATAAAACAGACCAAAATAAGAAAATTTAAAAAAATAACTTTTTATAAGACTTAAAAATAAGCTGGTAAATAAGCAAATAAAAGCTAACAGTTTTGGCTATTATTTTACACTAAGACTAAATGCTAAACTGGTATGCTTTTTAAGCACAATTAGGCTAGTGAAAAAGAAAAAAAAATAAGCTGAAACAGTTAGGCACCTACACCTAATAAGCAAATCCAAACAAAAATAAGCAAAGAAAATAAGCTAGAAAGCTCAAAAAAAAGCGCAATAAGCAATATGCCAGAAACCTAAGTAAACCTAAGCCTAAGGTACAACTTTTTTTTGACTTATTTTTTTAAGCCACAAAATGGATCCTTATGGACAGATTGCTTATAGCAATAGAAAGCTTATCCTATGGGCTTCACTAATCAGCAAGGAAAAAGCAGTTTGAAACAAAAATAGGCCATGAAAAGGACTTATGAAAAACGCTGTCACACTCTGCACATGCTGATTGGTTTTCTTTCAAATTAAGCTAGTCTAATAAGCCCTAAACTACAAAGTAAGCTAAAACAGATCAAGCTTGACACCAAGGGAACTTATGCTCCAAAATTCAGATCCTGAAAACACTTTTAACTAACTTAAATTTGAATTTGAAAAATGGCTTTCTAAGACTAAAAAATACTTAGACAGATTTGGCAAAACTTTTACAAAGCTAAAGCTACTCAAACAAATCTTAGACTACTGCATTTTAACACTAAAGAGAACACAAAAACAAGACTCAAAAGCTGTTAAACAAGTCTCAATCAAATAAGCTATGTAAAACTGATTTTAAACAAACAGTTTTAAGAACCTTTTAGACAAAACTTAAAACAACTTTTAATCTAAAAACTTTTAAAACTTTATTAAAATACTAAATGAGCATGTAAAAGTTGACAAGAATTAACCTCAAACAGTTTTTAGACTATTTTGATCCACTTTGGGTCTTAAACCAAACACCCCTTTTGTTGGAAACAAGAAAAGTATCGGTCACTTCCAAGTTGTAATAGTCTTAGCCCGTAGTTTGATTATATGATTAGTCTAATAAGCTAGTCTGGCCTAAGGCCTATGGAAAGCCCGTTAAGCCTCATGGCCGGCCATGTATGAAGTATATATACCCTCTCCATGCCTTGGAGAGGGTGGTTGGTTGTTTTTTCATTTCATAATTTTCACACTTAATATTCATTATCATTTTTCTCTCTCTAGAAACCTTCCAACCCACTTCTCTCTAGTTCTTGCATAACATTAAAGATTACTAGTATTCTTCAATTGGTATCAAGAGCCATGGAGTGGTGTGTTTAGTTTTTGTGTTTGTCTTTTGATTTGTGTTCAAAACCTTTACAAAGAGCAAAATTTTAATTTAAAATTTTTTGGCTTAAAAACCTTACATTTGTCATTTTTCTAGTTCCTATAGGGTTAGTAACACTAGTTGTACAAGATTTTTTGCAAAAACCAATCAAAAATGTGTCTTTTTGAGTTTTGAAAATTTGGGTTTCGTCTCAGTTACAACCGAACTAGTCTTGTATGTTGGAACCGAACTAGAAGATCGAACGAGTTAACCGAACTAGTTAACCGAACCAGTGGAACCGAACGAGTTGTTTTAGTTGTAACCGAACGAGTTGTTTTAGTGGGAACCGAACGAGTTGTTTTAGTGGGAACCGAACAAGTTGTTTTAGTGGGAACCGAACGAGTTGCTTTTAGTTGGAACCGAACTAGTGAACCGAACTAGTTTACCTCTTTGACAACCGAACTAGTGAACCAAACCAGTGGAACCGATCTAGTTTGTTTGTGTTGGAACCAAACTAGTTAACCAAACCAGTTGAACCGATCTAGTTTGTTTGTGTTGGAACCAAACTAGTTAATCGTACCAGTGGAACCGAATTAGTCAGTTTTTTGACAACTGAACTAGTTAATCGCTTTGGGAACCGAACTAATCAACCTTATTTGAAAACCAAACTAATAAAAACCTATCAACTCAAATTTCTAAATTATACGGTTATTTCTTTGACTTGTAAAATCCCGTGAAACATTAACTTGTTTTCTCGGTTTTGTCAAGAATT
>BQNB010029555.1:44499-55654 GCA_026074375.1 Tanacetum coccineum | reverse complement strand
CTTGTTAACACTATAAAATGAAAAAGTTGATCATTTTTTATTATAAGTGCGCATCTATGAACTATTTAAAAAATAAATTTATACTCCCTCCGTCCCTAAATAAGTGTCCACTTTTGACTTTCAAAGTCATTTTTCAACAACTTTGACCTTAGCTATATCTTTTTGTGTTATATAATACTTGATGCAAAATATATGAATGGATTGTGTTTTAATTGTATTTTCATTGATGATAAAACCGAAACCGAACCGAAATATTCGGTTTTTATAAAACTAAAAATCGAAACCGTTTGGTTTTTGGCGGTTCGGTTTTTTCGGTTTATTATCGGTTTCGGTTCGGTTTTTCGGTTTTTTCGGTTTATAACCGTTTGTATTTTAGCGTGACTAATTTATACCAACAAACTTGTTTTACGTAGAAAATTATTTATTCTTTTCTATTTTTTTGTCAATTTGAGCCTAATAATGTTCATTTCAAATGACACACACACATGCAAATGAACATACACATAGTATAATCATTGTCGCATATATGATGATATATTGTCAGGTAAACGCATGTATACGACATACACGTTATATAAATGTTGAGATAAATATATTATAATTTCAACCAAAAAATGAATTTGGATTAATAAATTTGATTTATATAGTTTTTTATTTATATTATATTAATTATATATTATTATATAATAAAATCGGTTCGGTTCGGTTTTTACGGTTTGGTTTTTGGATGAAAACCGAAACCGAACCGAATATTTTGGTTTTTGAAAAAAGTAAAAAGCAAACCATCTGTTATCATTTTCGGTTGTTTTTTCGGTTTTCGGTTTTTTCGGTTTTTCTGCTCACCCCTAGAAAATATAGATGAACACATCATATGTGAATAATGCTTATAATGAATCGCCGTCATTAATTCAACCTCATACCGTATATATGTACTTTTTGTTGGTAGATTTAGATAAAATTATTTTATTCGGTATTAGATGAAAAAACAAATTCTATATCACATAATCATCTTAAACGCGTGCCGGAAACGGACAAAGGTGATCGTGCCACTTAATAGTATCTTCACTTCCCGTCCTCGTTCGAGCAGGTTCGTCAACTATTCAAAACGAACATACCAGTTCTTCGTATCAAAACCGAAATGCGTTTATCATTGTCATCATCACTGCCGCTTCAGTGCGATTTTTTTTATCGTAAAGCGAGAACATAAAAAAAGACATAAAAACACTCTGCAGCGAAGGCGAGCACCAAACCACTCGTTTGAATTCAATTGGAGTTTGAAACTCAAGTAGATGATGAGGTTGCGTTTAGTTGGAAAACATTTTCCATCATTTTTTGTTTCCTGTTTTGTAGGAAAAAGGAGGGGGTTTTCAACTCCACAAAACAATTAAAAATTTGAAAAACGTGTTTAGTTAAAGAAAACATGTGTTTGTGTTTTACATTTTACAAAACTAGAATACATGTTCAAGTGTTGTTATTCTATCTCAATTCTCTATTTACTTTTGTAATATTATAAAGACATATTCGAAACACAAAAATAGAGGCGGCAAAACGGGCGGACCGGGCAGGCGCAGGCATCAGGCAAAACGGGTACGGGCCAAAACGGGCACGAACTAAAACGGGCACTAATGAGATAAATGGGCTACTGGGTGAATCTTATTTATTTAATGGGTTTTTAACGTTTTCGTTCGTATTTTTACGTTTTCGTCCGCTTTTTTTCGTTTTCGTCCGTTTTTTACGATTTCTTCTGTTTTTTACGATTTCGTCGTTTTTTACATTTCATCAGTTTTTTTACGATTTCGTCCGTTTTTTTAAAGATTTCTTCCTTTTTAACGTTTTCCTCCATTTTTTTACGATTTCGTCTGTTTAATTATGATTTCGTCGTTTTTTACGTTTTCATCCGTTTTTTTACGATTTCGTCCGTTTTTTTCGTTTGCGTCTGTAATTTTATGTTTTCGTCTGTAAAAAATGGACAAGTTTTCACAATCATCAGTTTTTTTTTACGATGTTCGTCCGTTTTTTTTTTTTTTTTTTTTTCGTTTTCGTATGTAATTTTAATGTTTTCGTCTTTTAAAAAAAAAACGACTAAATCGTAAAAAAAAAAACGGACGAGAACGTAAAAAAAAAAACGGAACGGCAAATCATAAAAACCAACGAAATCGTAAAAAACGGACGAAAACGTAAAAAAAACGGACGAAATCGTAAAAACCGGACGAAATCGTAAAAACGGACGAAAACGTAAAAAACCGGACGAAATCGTAAAAAAACAAAAGAAATCGTAAAAAAATGGACGAAATCGTAAAAATACGGGCGAAAACGTAAAAAAACTGTCGAAATCTTAAAAAACGGACGAAATCGTAAAAAAACTAACAAAAACGTAAAAAAAGGACCGAAATCGTAAAAAAAGGACGAAATCGTAAAAAACGGACGAAATCGAAAAAAAACAGACGAAATCGCAAAAAAACGGACGAAATCGTAAAAAATGGACGAAATCGTAAAAAAACAACGACGTAAACGTAAGAACTGACAAAACGGTAAACAAAACTGGGCGAAATCGGTAAAAAAACGGACGAAATCGTAAAAAAGGTCTGTAAGCGTACATAAACATCAAAAACTTATAAAACGTAGGAAATAAGGGAAAATAGATATGGGTGTCATAAAAGGAAAACGGGGAAAACAAAATAAAATTGTTTTCTAGTTTTGTGTATAAAAGGAGAAAATAGGGATTTTGTGTTTTGTAGAGAATTTTGTTGGAGAACGACGAAATGAACGCGATCTCTGTTTTCTTTGTTTTCCACAAAACATTTTGTGAAAAACAAGGGTGTTTTCCTCCAACTAAACGCAGCCTGAGTGTTCGTAGTCCGCATCTTTAAAAATATTGTCGTTTCTTGTAGGTGAATAAGTTACCAACATGCATGGGCGAATGCACTTACAAATTATCGTTTATTCCAAAACCCAATAAACCTGGGAAGCTACGCCGTCTTACTCAACCACATAAAAACGACAGTGATGGATGCAATTTTATCAAGTATTGAATAAGGTCTTTGCGTGGCATATTCTAGAGTGTTCTCAACCATGTTCAGGTAAAGGAAGAGGGACTCAGACATTCTTTGCCAGAGTTCTATTAACTATAATGGGTGGCTCACGATTACTTATAGGCACAGCATCCCAGTAATTCTATGGTTCTTCATTATCCGCATATGGACTTTTTTATTTCCTAGGTCTCATTTTGTCGGGGGGGGGGGGGGGGGCTCCATGATATAGTCAAAAAAACATCGTTTTTTAAGTGTATTTTTTTTTTAGTGTATTTTTTTTTATTTTTGACCTTTTTATTAAAGTGCACCCCACCGCAAAATCAAATTGTCTCCCACTCACACACTAAAGTTCAACATTTAACACTATAAAACTTTAAAATCCTTCATTTTTAAGTGACAATACTCGATTTTTCGTTATGATCCTAATTTTTATCCTAGTTTTTTCGCCGTATTTTGTTGCTATTGTTAATTTTTTTTTGCCCCCTACAATACAATTTCCTGATTCCGCCACTGCCAACATGTTATATCAAAAGGATAAATAGGAATAAATTTAGAATGATATAAAATTTCTTGCTACAAGTTTAATGCATGCATAATACATGACTAACATTGATCAAGTGTTTATGATCATTGCATGTCTTTTTTATAGAGTAATATTAGAATACTTGAGTAAATTGTTGGTGGTTCAATGAACATGTACTTATTACATATATTTTTTTACGAAAGACCAAATACATTTTAACAAAAACTTCAACAAGGTTTTGAAAAGAATTTGAATACTTGCAACATCTTGCTATGACCTACCGCGAATACTTGTGACAAAGGCACAAACCCAAAATATCCAAAGTTGCACTCATGCTTTATTTGAGTTACACTCAAAAGAAACGTAAACTATTACCATAACATGACTAAAGAAATATACCTTGTTTAAAGCTACACTTCGTTTACATCTTTTCCAATATAAAATGGTTAAACTTAATTAATTGTTTTTGACTTATAAAAATCACACAACTAACTGCCTTACTTAAGTTAGAAATATTCAAACTTTTTTTATCAGTATATACTACTCTATATGTTGAGGTTAAACAAACAATAAATTAGATTAACCTCTTTCCTAACCAAATGGCTACAATCCCTACTAAAAATACGTAAGAAATGACTTAGTGACCCGCAAATAGAATTCAGAGACCCTCAAACAGTACTCAAATACCCACAATATTAACACAAAATTATAGCCAATTGGCTAGTAGCTAATATTTCCTCTAATTCAAAATATCTTTAAAGCTATATATGCACCTTCTACCCATCAACTTCACACACACACACACAAAACAAAAAAAATGGCAGTTAACCACTACAAACCACCACTCTTCACCCTCATACGAACAACAATCACATGGCTAATCGTCCTAGCAACAACAGCGGACGCGCTCAACTGCGCGTCACAAAAGTTTACAAACAACAACCTATACTTACACTGCACTGACCTCCACACACTAAACTCGACCCTTCACTACACATACACCAACAAAACCTCATCACTTCAAGTCGCATTCATCGCACCACCCGTACAACCTCAAGGATGGATAGCATGGGCCATTAATCCAACACAAGCACGTATGGCTGGTTCACAAGCTTTTATAGCATTTCACGATGAAAAAAATGCAACAATGATTGTGAAAACTTATAATATAAGTTCGTATTCTGGTGTCACTGAAGGTGATATTTCTTTTGATGTAAAGGATATGAAAAGTGAGTATAGTGATGGCATGATGAGGATTTACGTGACTGTCAAGTTACCCGAGACAATGACGGAAGTGAATCATGTGTGGCAAGTTGGTGGTGAAGTTGTGAAAGGTGTTCCTGTGAGACATGCGTTTACGGCCGAGAATTTGAAGGCGATTGCTAATTTGAAGTTTACGGAGGATGGTACGAGTGATGGTAGTCCGGTTGTTGCTCCAAGTCCTAGCACGAGTGAGGCGTATAGAATTAACAGTGTTGTGTGTGTGTTTCTTATGGTTATTTTTGGGGCTATGATGTTGAATTAATTAGAAGAGATTACAAACATTATATATATGTTTTCATCAGTGCCGCGCGTCCTGAGTTTTTCGATGCCCTAGGCAAGCTATATGATCATGGTCTTTAGTATGTATTCAAGTGAATTCAGTTGTGTTTTGGTTATTTAAATCTTGTTAAAGGAATGCGTTGATGTTACTGGTCTTCATCTTCGTTACATTCTAGCATCGAGATAATAAGATCTATATAGTATTTGATGCAGAACGATTAGTAATGATTGTGTTTTATGGCTCTTCGACGATTAACAATAGATATTACAGTACTTGCTAGCTGCTTATGTTAAACTTTAGTAAGGACTTTAATTTTATTGATAATATAACAGTGGATGAGTTCAATGTTGTTGGTTGAATACTTGAATGAACATGGCGATATTGATATCTTATTTTGGTATTGATATGTGTTTGGTGGGCATATGAATGATTAAAGAATTATAAATGTCGTTCCTCATTAGTACTGATGGAACTGAATTTGAATAAGTTTGGGTACAAGTCCTAATAAGCATGAGATATTGAGATATGATATGGTGTCATTGTTTTGGTTAAGAAGATTAGTTACAATTCATTTCAATTAGGGGTCCATGGATTTATTGTAACATGTATGGTAGTTTGCAACTTTGCATTAAGATACAATACATTTAGACTTATATATCAAAGAATGTGTAAAAGCCAAGTTGTTGATGTTAAAGACATGAAGATCAGATTCTGATGATTTGGTCAAAGGAAAATAGTGTTCCGCAAAAACAAGACCCACACGGCAATTTTTTGTACGCGTACCTCTTCAAGACAACGTGATAAAAATAAAGATAACACCTTACACACCTTCTAAGACCACTGCGTGACACAATAACACGACTCGACATATTTACAAGAGATCTTAAAATTAAATTTCACTGAGTAAACATCTTAAAAGGTGGTTAGAAAAAAAGATTAAAAGCAGTCACATAATACCTGATTAGGCCACGTAACTTGAACATGAAAAAACCTTAATATGTAGGGATAGCAACGGGCGAGAAAAAACCCGTAACCCGCGGGTACTCACACCGTAATGGGTAGATAACCTCGTCATTTTTTACCCACGGGTGAGTCGTGGGTGAAAAATGAACCATCCATTACGAACTTGACTTGATTATTAAGATATTTTAGTATATATTATATATTTATAATATATTTATAATATATAATATATATATATATATATATATATATATATATATATATATATATATATATATTTGATACTTTCATGATTCATATTCTTATTAGAGTTTACTAGTTAAGATCGAGAGTAAACTCGTAAGATCGTACGATACTTGTTAAGATCGTGTAAGATCAGCATAGGATCGCATCTGGGGTGGGATCGCATGTAAGATTGTGGGATCGCACGTAAACTCGTAAGATCGTCACGTGATTCGAGTTCACCTAATTCTATTTTTTTTTTTTCATTTTTTCTATCTTTTGAGTCAATCTCACTTGCTTTGGCCCAAAATAATTCGAAAAATTGTGTTTTACTTTTACATAGGTGTTTCAAATTTGATCTTTGACATATTTAAAAGGATATTATATGAATTTATCTTTGACGTTGTGTAGAAATGAAAATACTTTGACTCGTTTATCATTTGTTTGCAAAACATGACAAATTGATAGGATCTTATGATCTCGATCCGATCTTCCGATCTCGATCTTGCAAAGACAAAAACGATCCCAAGTGGGATCGCGATCTTGACAGCCTTGGTGTAAACCCATCACACCCATGTAAAAATACCCCTGATTATACTTTTTAAAATACCCATGAAGACGTTTTTTTAACAAACTGACATTTATTATATTACTTAACTATTTGTCTAGTTATTAGTAGATATATTTAATAGTCACAACGTCCTTTTTGAAACTCAAAACTAGGGGTGTTAACGATCCGAGTCGAGTCGAGTTTCAGCCTAAACGAGCTAGGCTCGTTTAATAACTACTTGGCTCGAGCTCGACTCGAGCTCGAGCTCGAAAAAGCTCGTTTGCGATTACAAAAATAGTTCTAAAGCTCAAACTAATTTTTTTATAACTTATGATAAACACTAATTTGCATTAAAAATGCAAGAGAATACAATATTAGTACTTAAAATTTCTAAACTTACAAGTTAGATGTAGTCTATGAAAATGGAAATGGGTCTTTGTTTTATAGGGACTCATATCTCTCAACTTTCTTATCTTTTTCAATGTGGGATAGTTAAATTTGCTTTTATACTTATAACTCTTAATCAAAGGTATAATATACGTTCTTTATGACAAATTTACGCTTACAAATTTACCAACTAAACTAATTAACAATGTTAAAACACTTAATCTTACAATCATAAGTTAATACCTAATGTAATTAAACAAGTTACTAAGATTTACAAAAAACATCTAATGAAAAAAGAAAGATAACGTAACAAACATAAGAGCTATTATTTAAAACATGCATATTCTTATATCAATTATAAATCCTTAGTATACGTATTTTACCTTTTTATATGCACGAGTGTTAGAAAGAATATAGTAACACAAACATTTTGTATTTTCATCGGTTAATTTTAAACTTTTGAACTTCATTGTGATTTCTTTTATTTTGAATGTTTTTTGTTTGGCTATGTCATGGTAGTTAGATGATGATTTTGTTCTTGTGGTTGTACAAAATCTATTTGGGGGTTCTAATTAACCGAATATTTTTATGTTTTTTATACGTTTTGGTTGTCCACGAATCTAAATAACTTATGAATGATTGATGCAATCTTGTAAATTAAGTTATTGTGGATTTCAATTATATTTGATCATTTGTGGATTTTAGCCCGACGGCTGGAACCATGTTGTGCTCCCAAAGTTGAACTAACATGGGATTCCAATATGCCAACTCTCAAAGTCCGATCAGATACACCTCCTAACTATATTATATGTCACTTTAAAGATCCCTTTAAAGTCAAGGAGTTCCAAAATTAAATAAGACAATTGGGGCAATGTATTGAACAAATTATACTACGCCATCCACACACACTTGGCCTTGAATTAAGGAATTCTCTCCTACCACCCCCACCAATTTCTAGAGGTGTTGGGGAGTCGGTTTAGTTGTCATTTTTAGAAGACAATGCTTGACCATAGTTTATCAAAGTCTACAGGTCGAAAGGATTCTTTGTTGTTGTTGATTTAGGCAGGAGTCTCATGATATAACCATTTGAGTGAGACTTATGTATATTTGATTTGTAAAACATTTAGACTATTATTATTGGTTCTATAGGTCAAATAGATTATCAATGATAACATGTCTTCCAAGCTAAACATCCTAATATCTATGTGATTATTTGTCCAAATAAGTATGTTCTTTGTGTGCTTGCATAACCTTGATTTCTATATTGCTTTTCTTAGTGGTTTTGTATTAGAAAGTGCTCGTATCATAGTAACTTTGTTATTTATATGTTAATCTATGCACATCATACGGGATCTCTTTGGGATGTTTTCCGTTGCGTTCTTCGTGTCAATAAATGTTATTTAGCTGTTAAATCCCAATATTTTGATATGTGGCAATCATAACCGCCACCTTTATTACTTGCTTAAACAATCAAATAACACTTGATTGTAACCAAGTCTCGTGGGACGACCTTGACTTACCAATCCCTAACTACACATGATAAGTGTATACTTACTTGAATGTGTTCTTAGTTAACGGGAACTTTAAAGCTTCATGGGAACCCAACAACTCTCATAACAACTGAGTGTACTATTTTAGTTTATACGAAAATCTCTGCCCACGACTTGCAACGAGTTTCTCAACATGTGTGTATTTATGACACTATGAATTTGCGTAAAATTTGTTTGGTTCTTTGTAATTTCTTTATCAAGAAAGAAACAAATATTGACTCATGTCATTTATCTTAACCGTTTAAATGTATGCGTTACCTAGTCAAAAAACAATCTTACCTCTCAACTTACTAAATGTTTAGTCTTTTAATGGATGTATATTTGATGTTAAGTTTAAACCATTTTTAGCGTAATTTAATTATAGGTAAGATCATTTTCTTAAGCCTCATCGAATATGCGGTTCACCATCTTAAAATATAACTTTAAGTATCAATTTTTCATTATAATTTCTAACTTAAACAACTCAAATCAATACTAATAAGATCAAAAGTAATTTTGTAAGTAGTTAATAACAACAACATAAAACTTGTTCACTGGTAGTAACTTGTTGAGAATTTAAAGTATGATCAAAAATTTTAAAAGCTGATATTAAATAAAAAGCCTTCAAAAGCTTTAAATGGAGTGCCACTTGCGACACTACACGTTCTTTACTATCGTTTACCGTTGAGCCAAACTAAGATTGTAAATATATTTTGGTTTGTTTAATACTTAAATCTTTTTTGTTATAGTTTGATTTGTTTCATAATATAATTGTGGTATATCTACGATAAAATTATCTTAGTAGTTGTAAACATATAGTAGAGGAAAAAGTATCCTCAATATAGGAATCAGATAGGACGATAATAGGGTGGGTGGATGTAGACATAATTCTGTAACAACCCAGTAGAAAATAACATAAGTTATTTATATAATAGTTATGTATCTTTACATACTATTCAGGAAATGTAGTGGCACGGAGGACTTTCTTGGATGGAAAATAATTATAGTTTAGGTTTTAACCTTGTTCTCTATAACCTGGGCAGTGGAAACTAATTTGGGGTATTACCTCATGAATCAACAGTCATAATCATATAAAACGACTCAAAAGAGACGTTTTAGAAAATTTAGTTATCATTCAATATTATTTCAGAGTTTTACAAAAGGAGGTCTCAACACACATATGAAAACTTAGAGTTTGAATGATAACAAGTTTGGACGTCCTCAAGTCCAATGCCACTCTGTGTCATAGGTTGCTCAATTACCTAAGATAAACATGCTAAAAAGGTCAACACAAAGGTTGAGTGAAATTCATAGGTTTGTAATGAAATGGTTGAATACAAGTCATCATAAGTGGTAATAATTGTACAATTACAATTATCATGGAAAACAGTATTATTGCCATAAGCTTATGAACTCAAACATTAACATGGAAATCACCTCAATGACATTATTGAGGAACAACTGTCCCCTTGGAAAGGTAACTTGCCAAAGTTACCCATTATTCTTAAATATAGTGCGTTTGATTACCTCATGTACAGGTAAACACAAACGGGATTCGTCAATCCCGATAGATCTATCCACAATATTCGCGTTCACTCGCAAGTGATTAATGGTTCATGATTAAATGATATTAGCAGTGGAGGTAAACTTGGGCAATAATATATCAGGATAGCATACAGTTAGAAAAATACTTGTATTCATGGTTTATAGCATGTATCCCCCCTACGGGGTTTGGAAAAACATATAAAGGTGGGACTATGAACTCACCTTAATAGGGAAATCTGATTGATGGCAAAAGTAAATCAAATGGAAGTAAATGGCTTCGACATGCAACCTAGGGTAATATGTCAAGTCTTAGTTCGATTGTTTATAATTCAAACTTTACTTCATAAAGTTTAACGTAAATATTCATTTGGTTTATTAACTTGTGAAAACATTGTATCACTGTTCGGGCTATCATAATCCAGAGGTCATGTAGTAAACGTTTGAGAAGCTAGGACACTTTAAATCGTAAATCCAGCAACTCGTCAAAATGTCTACCCAAATGAAATCCCCTCACATGAAATTCCCTAGTAATGTGATACGTTATAGTTTAAATGATAGGATTTTATCTTTTTTAGTTTCTTTAAAAGCTAATGGATGATAAATTATGTTATATAACATAATTATTTTATAGTGTTTCGATCGACGAATGATAACGACAAATGTGTCGAGCTTTAATAAAATTGAGTCTTATAATATTTAAATATATTTTTATAATTAATATAAAAATATTATATTTTATGCCCTTGAGAATATGAAAATGATAATATATACCCTTGGTATATATTAATTTACACTTTTAACCCTTTAATTATATTTTTAAAATATTAAACCTTTAACTTTGGAAATTGGCAAAACAGGCCC
>BQNB010029555.1:10109-43324 GCA_026074375.1 Tanacetum coccineum | reverse complement strand
TTGCACTTGTACTTCTAACCTTGTTTTAAAGCAAACAAATTATCGTTAGATCGATCCCTTGGTGCCCTGAACAAGGGGGAGCTTACATCAAGGGGGAGTCTTTTATCGACGATTTCTTTCTCTCTTCTACGACTCGACGATCAACCTTTTTGGATTCGACAAAAAGGGGGAGAAATAGAATTAAACTCATTAAAAATTTATAAACTTCTATTTTTATACAAAATGAGTTTATGTTTTGTCATCATCAAAAAGGGGGAGATTGTTAATACAAATAATGCCTACAAAACGTTATTTATATTTTTCGACTCCTCTAAATTTTGAAGATGACAAAATGTAAAAACGTCTATGATAAAAATAAACGTTTACGTGTTATTAATCGTAAATTTCCATTTCAACGTAAATCACTTAAGGTATGGATAAAAAATCATTAAACATGATTAGTGATCAAGAAAACATTTTTTCTTAACCATTACATTTCTACAAAAGTATTTTTACCAAAATAAAAATATACAAAATATTTTTTAATATAAAAGAAATGTTTTATTAAATTATAAAAATTTAAAATTGGTTTTCCCCCGAAAATAAAAGGTTCTATACCAGTTTCAACCTTCCCCACTAAAAGACAACAATGGGAGCGTCTACCTAGGGGCGGCCCCCTGACAGGCATGACGTCCCCAGATATATCTGAGACCACCGCCAGGAGACGTTGCCATTTGCTGGCTATAAATACTTGTTAGAAATGTTTCTTGAACTTGTATTTATAACTTGGTTTTGTAGAAAAATCCCATAAGCTCGATCCCTTGGTGCCCCAAACGAGGGGGATCATACATCAAGGGGGAGTCTTGGCATCATCGATTTCTTTCTTCTCTACTCAATGATCAACCTTTTTGGATTCGACAAAAAGGGGGAGAAATGGATCATAACTCATTAATAACTTGCAAAATTTTATTTTTATCTAAAATGAGTTTATGTTTCATCATCAAAAAGGGAAAGATTGTTAATACAAATAATGCCTACAAAATTTTATTTATATTTTTCGACTCCTCTACGTTTTGAAGATGACAAAATGTAAAAACGTCTATGATAAAAATAAATGTTTACATGTTATTAATCATAAATTTCCATTTCAACGTAAATAACTTAAGGTATGAATAAACAAATCATTAAACATGACTAGTGATCAAGAAAACATTTTTTCTTAACCATTACATTTCTACAAAAGTATTTTTACAAAAAATAAAAATATACAAAATATTTTTTAATATAAAAGAAATGTTTTATTAAATTATAAAAAATTGAATCTGGTTTTCCCCCAAAACAGAAGGTTCTATACCAGTTTCAACCTTCCCCACTAAAAGATAAAAATGGGAGCGTCTACCAAGGGGCGGTCCCCTATCAGGCATGACGTCCCTAGATATATCTGGGACCGCCGCCAGGAGACGTTGCCATTTGCTGGCTATAAATACTACACTATTCCCTACAGATTTTCAGACCTCTTAGCACGAATTTTTCAGATCTCTCTCTCTCTAAAACCCTTCTTTCTCTCTCTCTAAATCTCTTGATCACTAACTTACAAAAAGATGGTTTTAAGAGGAGATTAGTGACTAACCAACAACCCAAACGTTGTTTATTTACCCAACCAAATCACTAGAACCTAACACGAGTGTATCTAAGCTTCCATATTCTTGAAACAAGATGAAAAATATATGGTTTTGGGGTGTTGGAGGTAATGACAGAACAAGAGAGAGGGAGGGGAAAAGAGGGTTTAAGGTGTGTGTGTTTTAGGTGTATTAAGTGTGTGTATTTGAAATGAGGATGTTAGTTGTATATATGGACAATTAGGGAACATAGATCCACAAATATGGGGTTGTGATGTTCTTGAGGGTCGGTCGAATGGGGTCCAAAGAAAAGGTATCCTATTTGCGATTTTTGGACTCTTGTTGGTATTTGTAATGTGCTTAGTTCGTAAATAAACGTAATCCCAAAGGTTTAAGTTTTTAAGTATGCGTTATAAATAAGTTTAGTAGTCTTAAAAATATCAAAAGAAATAAATTCGTAGTTAAAATGTTTTAATTTAGTATAGACATAAATTTAACGTGTCGGGACGCGTTGTTTGACGTTTTAAGTTGAATGCGGGATAAATCTCCTGGTAAGTGATTAAATAAAGATGTAAACGTTTAAAAAGAAATAATTCAAGCATAAAGTGAATTATTAACTTAATAAATTATAAATTGACAACCATTAGCACGGTAACTGTTCTGTCAGGAGATAGTAAAGTCAATAAATCAGAGAGGTAAATAATACATTTCAAGTCTGGAAAATTGACAAAGGTTATAGTCTACCCCCTTAAAAGAATTGCATCTCAAAGTTCAACTAGTGCTAGAGCTAAAGAGGTGTGGGTACTTGACTTTCATCTGATCCTCTCGTTCCTAAGTAAATTCGGGTCCTCGCTTTGAGTTCCCTTCAAGTTTGAAATCAAAATCTTATCTTGTCTAAGTTGATTAACTTTCCTAACAAGAGTTTTGTTTGGTTCTTCCGTAACATGAAATCAATATCAAGCTGACCTCCTATGGGGTGATAACTAGTTAATCATCGGTTAGGTTTTACTTAGGGTTCATCATATGCCAACCACTAAAATCCAGAGGGTGTTCGTAGGTCAATGTGACAAATTTCGCTAACGAAACTGCTAGTCTAGTGTAATGACCTAGTCTACTATATTAGAATCAACATTTTTTTATCTTTTCTTATTGTAAAAGACTAACGCTTGTACTTAGAATTTAATGAAGGTCAATTTCATCACGAAAGAATTAGAAGTCAAATCAGGACTCAGTGTTGTAGTCATAGCTTATGTGGCATGGTCAAATACTGCTAGAAGTTGAAATCATGGCATTTCTATCCAAACTTATCCTACTAAGTGAAAAGGAGTGTCAGTCTAAAGTAACTATCAGGCGGCTATATTGGTGAGGGTAAGCTTTCCCGTCCTTGAGCAAAATTATCATAAACCTTAAACTAAGTAACAGCTTTGAATATAACTTAACTCCATAACTCAATCAAACAAGAACTGTCATGAAATTAAGCTAAGCATCAAGTTGTTATTACAAACTTAACGTTTTTGAAAAGTCTGCTCTATCTTGGGTTCTCTCAAAACAAACTAATAGGTATCTACAGCTTAGATTGATAAGATTAGCGAAGAAGGTTAGGGGTACAGTCGAGGCAAGTGAGTCATTCAGAAGGAAATTGGTAAAGACGATAGGGGAGGTGGCATCATGTTGTAGAACATCATGTATCTATCAGGCAGAGGAGGATCAGTCATTCTCCATACGATCTTCATTAGAATCTAAAATGGCTTACACGAAAAGGGGTATGAGTCAGTGTAGATTGGCACGAACACTTGTTACTAGTGCAATTGATTAGGTTGATTTGCTTGAGGCTTCCCTGCATAGCTAATTTGTGGAAATTGTGGTTTCTTGTGGACTCACGAAGGTCGATAAATTCGTCAAAAAGATCAACGTGAAAGAAGAATGAAGAATCTGCTCGCGTTTGATGTCTGGTGCCAAAAGATGTTTTGCGACTTCTTCTTCGTACCGTAGTATAAATTGTGAATCGAAGAGATTAGATAAAGTGCTAGTTGTAGAATTTGTAGATGGAGAACAATTTGTTACTGAAGAAATCATTGAAGAATGGAATCATTGGCCAAATATAGAGGTAAGAACTACATGGGATAGAGAGATTATTAGGGTTGCATCTCCAAATGAAGGAACGATCGCCGTATATGAAGATTGAATAAGTAAGAATGAAGGCTTCTCAATGTAAAGAAGGTTGTTTCAAGGCAATTGAAGAAAATGTGAAGGAATATCAAATTCGTGGTATGGAGTTAGCAGTCATAGTCTTGAATTGAAATTATGGAGACGATATTTGTATGGTGCGCAGTGTCTTATCTGTACAGACTACAAGAGTCTATGCACATGTTTCATAAAAAGGTTATCATATTAAGTCGAGTAGCGTGAGCGAGGTTAGTAGTGGGTCGCGACGGTGGCGTCCTTATTTCCTAGGAAGAGTAAGCGTAGTTGCTGACATTGTATACCGAAAGAAGTGTAAGACCAGTTAGAGTTTGAACAATGAGGATGAACATTGCTAATAATCTCATAGTTGATATAAAAGAACTTCAGAAGACAGCCCCTGATGTGAAAACATCAACGAGGAACGTGTAGTCGGGGGTATAAGAAGTTGAAGATGATGATCTATAAATCAAAGTTTCTAAGGGTAGAATCTGGTGTCAAAGGTTTGGAGCGTTTGAAATTTTTTATTAATAATTAGAGGTGTTCGATTCGTTTCTAATGGCTGAATAGTGCGTAGACATAGTGCGTGTCCCTTCTCGAAGGCATGGTTTTAAAATTTTGACTATAAATGTACTCTGGAGCAACATTGTTTGAAGTTTTCGTTAATTATAGTCATGTAAAAAGAAGTCTATAAAAATTTGTGTATCGACAAAGCGATAAGCTTAAAACCCTTTTTAGTTTCAAATAAGCTTAAAAATTTCATTAATTATACTCTTGAAATAAGCCCATCAAGCATCAAATAAGCTAATAAGCTTAAAACCCTTTTTAGTTTCAAAAATAAGCCACAGAATAAGCTAAGAAAACAAGCCGAGAGTTTGAAATAATCCAAAACACTATTTCTTTTGTTTCCCTTTTTGGCCGAGACCCATATAAGTCCTAATAAGCACATAACTGCTTATTATTTATCCGAATAAGCAAATAAGCACTTTGGTAAAATATTTCATTACAACAATACAACCACAACAACACAATGATACTTTCCCTATGTTATATTATTTTTCATTCTAACCATGCGAAATCTTTTTAGAGTTTTGTAACTTTTAACTTTTGATTTACAAAAATAAGTGTACTTCTAGTGTTTATGCATGATGAGATTAGTAAAAGTACAAGAAAATTTAAGAAGAGATTAACTTACAAAAAGATGGTTTAAGAGGAGATTAGTGACTAACCAACAACCCAAACGTTGTTTACTTACCCAACCAAATCACTAGAACCTAACCCGCGTGTATCTAAGCTTCCATATTCTTGAAACAAGATGAAAAATATATGGTTTTGGGGTGTTGGAGGTCATGGCCGAACAAGAGAGAGGGAGGGGAAAAGAGGGTTTAAGGTGTGTGTATTTTAGGTGTATTAAGTGTGTGTATTTGAAATGATGATGTTAGTTATATATATGGACAAGTAGGGAACATAGATCTAAAAATATGGACTTGTGGTGTTCTTGATGGGCCGGTCGAATGGGGTCCAAAGAAAAGGTATACTATTTGCGATTTTTGGACACTTGTCGGTATTTGTAATGTGCTTAGTTCGTAAGTAAACATAATCCCGAAGGTTCAAGTTTTTAAGTAATCGTTATAAATAAGTTTAGTAGTCTTAAAAATATCAAAAGAAATAATTCTTAGTTAAAATGTTTTAATTTAGTATAGACATAAATTTGACGTGTTGGGACGCGTTGTTTGACGTTTTAAGTGGAATGCGGGATAAATCTCCTGGTAAGTGATTAAATAAAGATGTAAACGTTTAAAAAGAAATAATTCAAGCATAAAGTGAATTATTAACTTAATAAATTATAAATTGACAACCGTTAGCACGGTAACTGTTTTGTCAGGAGACAGAAAAGTCAATAAATCAAAGAGTTAAATAGTACATATCAAGTCTAGAAAATTAACAAAAGGTTACATAAAGAATCCATCATAAGCCTTTTTCATCAAGCTTTCCCAGGTGGTCTCTGTGATTGTGAATGTGCACAGGACAACCAAATACATGGAAGTAGCTGTTATCAGGTGATCTTCCTCTGAACACATCATAAGTTGTCTTCCCATGTCTCTTTACGATGATAGATATGTTTTGAGTGTAGCAAGTAGTGTTTATAGCCTCTCCCTAAAATAGTTTAGAGATATTTGCACTATTTAACATAGTTCTAGCTGCTTTAATCAGGGTTTTTTTCTTCTTTTAGCTACATCATTTTGTTTAGGGGTACAAGGAGATGAGAAATTTTGAGAAATGCCTTTTTCATCCCATAATTATTCCAGTTTGTGGTTTCTGAACTCAGTTCCATTATCACTTCTCATCTCCTTTACCCTTAATTCATTGAGATTTTCCATCTTTTTAATAAAAGACATGATGCAATCAGTTGCATCACTTTTTTCTTTAGGCAAAATACCCAGGTGTACCTAGAGTACTCATCTACTATGACCAGGGTATATTTGTTGTTGCTGATGGTTTGGGGTTTAACAGGTCCAAACAAATCCATACGAAGGAGATGTAAACACTCGCTGATGAAAAAAGATCTCTTGGTTTTAAATGATGCTCTATGGTGCTTCCCTTTCTCACAAGCTGAACAGGTTTTATCATTGGAGAAAGTAAGAGAGGGAAGGCCAGCAACAAGATTTTTCCTTGCAAGTTTGCTAATGTTTTTGAAGTTGAAGTGAGATAGTCTCGTATGCCAAAGCCAGTTAACACTGTTGGATGCTTTGGCAAAGAAACATGCATTGCTTTCTTCATTGTAAGATGACATATCAATGACATATACATCTCTTTTTCTTGGAGCAATTAGGACACCTTTATTGTTTTGGTTGAATATGGTTCCCTGAGTCTTGGTAAACAGAACTTTAAAGTTGGCATCACATAACTGGCTGATCTTGATCAAGTTGTGTTTCAGACCATTCACATATGCAACCTTGGTGAATGTGATTCCATTGCAGTTCACTGAGCCATATCCCTCTATGTAACCTAAAGAGTTATCCCCAAATACCACTTTAGGACCCGACTCCTTTAAATATCTGTGCATATATTGTTTCACCGATGTCATGTGTCTAGAACAAACACTATCTAGATACCATACAGATCTCTTTAAGTAATCCTGCACATATATTTTGAAAAAAAAATAGTTTCTTTTATGAACCCACTTTTCAGTGGGTTTAGTGGATTGCCGATTAGCAATCCTTGGTTTTATATTTTTAGAGGAAGGTTTCTTAGCACAATCAGCAGTTTCATGAGCTATGCTACCATAGATGTTACATCCAGGGTAGTACTTACACTCATCAGAGTGATGGTCATTGTAACTGCAGTACTTACAATCAATGTAGGGCTTTAGAATTAAAGGTGCCTTTCTTGAAGAGGAACCCCGAGATAACTGAGCTTTTAGCTTAGCTAGGATTTTCTTAACAACAACTTCTTTAGGGTGTTCCTTAGTCATGTGATAAGTAGATCCACATGTAGAGCACTTCGGTTTCATATAGTAGTCCTCTAGGAGGTGATTTCTGAACCTATAGTGTTTACAAGGTCCAAAACAAAGTCTTTTGTTTGCCTTTGACAGACTTGGAACTCCCTGTTTGAGAGACATATGCGGAATTGTCTAATGGGGTTTTGAATTGCTCTTTGAGTCCTTTAACCTCTTACATCAAGGTAAGAAGTAGTTGCTCAGTGGATGAGTCAGCTTTCTTGACAGGAATAGGGTTAGGAAGAGTGGGTGACACAGTCTGAGCCTTTTTCTTAGGAGCCTTGAAGACTGACCTTTTATCAGGGACCTTTTTAATCTCTTCAGTCGGCAAGAGTTATTAACCATTTCTTCGTACCGTAGTATAAATTGTGAATCGAAGAGATTAGATAAAGTGCTAGTTGTAGAATTTGTAGATGGAGAACAATTTGTTACTGAAGAAATCATTAAAGAATGGAATCATTGGCCAAATATAGAGGTAATAACTACATGGGATAGAGAGATTATTAGGGCTGCATCTCCAAATGAAGGAACGATCGCCGTGTACGAAGATTGAATAAGTAAGAATGAAGGCTTCTCAATGTAAAGAAGGTTGTTTCAAGGCAATTGAAGAAAATGCAAAGGAATATCAAATTCGTGGTATGGAGTTGGCAGTTATAGTCTTGAATTGAAATTATGGAGACGATATTTGTATGGTGCGCAGTGTCTTATCTGTACAGACTACAAGAGTCTATGCACATGTTTCATAAGAAGGTTATCATATTAAGTCGAGTAGCGTGAGCGAGGTTAGCAGTGGGTCGCGACGGTGGCGTCCTTATTTCCTAGGAAGAGTAAGCGTAGTTGCTGACATCGTATACCGAAAGAAGGGTAAGACCAGTTAGAGTTTGAACAATGAGGATGAACATTGCTAATAATCTCATAGTTGATATAAAAGAATTTCAGAAGACAGTCCCTGATGTGAAAACATCAACGAGGAACGTGTAGTCGGGGGTATGAGAAGTTAAAGATGATGATCTATAAATCAAAGTTTCTAAGGGCAGAATCTGGTGTCAAAGGTTTGGAGCGTTTGAATTTTTTTATTAATAATTAGAGGTGTTCGATTCGTTTCTAATGGCTGAATAATGCGTAGACATAGTGCGTGTCCCTTCTCGAAGGCATGGTTTTAAAATTTTGACCATAAATGTACTCTGGAGCAACATTGTTTGAAGTTTTCGTTAATTATAGTCATGTAAAAAGATGTCTGTAAAAATTTGTGTATCGACTAAGCGATAAGCTTAAAACCCTTTTTAGTTTCAAATAAGCTAATAAGCTTAAAACCCTTTTTAGTTTCAAAAATAAGCTACAGAATAAGGAAGAGTGGGTGACACAGGCTGAGCCTTTTTCTTCAAAGTTGTATTTTCCATACAAAGTAGCCAAACTATCATTTTTGATAAAGTTATTGGCCCTTTGAGTTTGATTCATACTTAACCATTTCTTTGGTAAGATGTTAACAAACGTGGCATTTACTTTAGCTTGTGGTATGGAGACACCATTGTTTTTAAGGTCATTTAACAAGCATTTTAGCCTTGTGAATGTTCCATTCACCTTTTCACCCTCAAGTGCTTTAAAAGCATTGAATTTGAGTCTTAAGGCTGCAATCTTGGTATCTCTTGTATCAAATGGTCCCTCATGAGCTAATACTAAATTAGTCAACATAGCTTTAGCAGTAGTACACTTAATAACAGATTTCATAACATCATTTGGTAGACAAGAGATAATGATAGTTTTCAATCTCTTATCTTGATTTGCAAGTTTTCTATCCTCAGGTGACCATTGTATTTGAGGTTTGGTCAACAGATTTGTAGAGGTTGACAACGATGACATAGGCACAAAAGGTCCATTTTCCAATACCTCAAGAAGATAAGGTTCAAGACCATCAAGGTAAACCAAGAACCTATCCTTCCAACTAGAAAAATCCTCTTTATCAAAATCAGGAACATTTGTGACATTAGAACATCCTCTTGAATCAAGAAGTTGAGGGAGGTCTTTATTAGCAACATTTTGAGCTACATTATTTGTAGTCGTTTTATTGGTGTTGTCATTTGGAATGGTGTCAACTCTATTAGGGCTAGTAGTATTCCCAGTATTTGTTCCTAAAGGTGGTGGGATAGGTGGTACAATTCCAGACATGATTGGATCTTAATTTATTTAAAACAAAGAATAGTTTATAAAGTGTTTTATAAATCAAACTGCTCTGATACCAATTGAAAGTCTTAATTAACACGTCTCTATGGAAATATAACACTTATCTATAAGTAAATAACACAAGTAATAACTTTTCAAATCTTGTAATGCTTTATTGATATAATCAAAGTATTACAATGTGCTATGGATCGCACAAGTTGAATAACAATGTAAGATTACCCTTCGAACAAGTAAACTTGATAAAGTATCAAGTTTACAAGCGAACTTGTATAGTCCCCCTAATAGGATCAGCTGACTGATATGTAAATTCGACAAAGGGGTAAATGCCTATAATAACAACAACAATAAAAGCGATGGCATTTCCTCTTTCTAACATTCCCTATTTATAATGATACGAGGTTGCTTCATTAGTAGGGGTAGTTGGGACGTGTCAAGAATCCTATGGTGAAGTACGTCTGCATTAAATGCACTTCCATTCTTAGCAACATCCCGCCCATACTTTAGTGAATAGTTCTGCCAATTGTTCACTACTTTTACCCAATCCGTACTTAGGTGCAGGCTTTAATTTAAGGACACTTTGTCCCGCCATTTTGCTTTATTGAATTATCCCCTAAACCATACTTAGATAGAATAAAAAGTTTTACTTGCTCCTTCAAAGGATAATAGGATTATTAGGGTATTGCCACCACTGACTCTCCTTAGAACCATCAGCGTATTCCACCTACATATCAGCTGATATCCATCCCAGCTGACAAGTATGTATTCAAATAATATTCGACTTCCTTGACGATGTCTCTGACTTGAATACGTTTGAGGTTGCTCGCTGAGGCTTTGCACTCAGCGAGTCCTTCACTCCTCGTCGATGATTTACACTCAGCGATTCCTTTATAGCTCACTGATGCTTTACACTCAGCGAGTCTTCAACACTTATCCTAATTTCTGTTTAAATCTTGGCAAAGACAATTGGGCATTGAATTGGCCCAACAATAACGTATGGGCATCATTCCCTTAAACAATACTTTATACTAACCCTAATTGACTAGTGGGGATTTGAAATAATGTTGGAAATATATTGTAAAAGACTTAATACTGGTAGCCTTAGGGTTGGATCTAAGGTGTTTGAGCAGGAAATCCAAGGTGCCTCAAAAACATCTACAAGTGCTCAAAATGTTGCTTTTGTTTCATAAAACAAAAGCAGCACTAATAAGGTTAAGTCTGGTTTTACTGGTGCCTACAGTACTTACACTCCTTCTACTTCTTCAACCAATATTCCTGAAAAAGAAGCACTTGCTGGTTTTGCTGATGAAGTTATTTATTCCCTCTTTGCCAAACAATCAGAGGACTGGGACTTACTTCATGAAGACCTGGAACAAATTGATGACTTGGACATTGAAGAGATGGACATAAACTGGCAGATAGCAATGATTGCTATTCGAATGAAGAAGTTCTATAAGAAAATAGGAAAGAGAGTTTAAGTTGATGGAAAAATACCTGTTGGTTTTGACAAAAAGAAGCTTGAATGCTTTAATTGTCACAACATTGGTCACTTTGCTAGGGAATGTACAGCAAAGGGGACACATGATGGAAAGAAGAAGAGAGACTCATTTTATCAACACCAAGAAGCTGGAAAGCAAGAGAAGAATCAGATGGGCTTGCTGACAATGGATGATGGTATTGTCAATTGGGGAGAACATACTGAAGTTGAAGAGACAAATCATGCACTATGTTCTAAAACTTGCATTGATTCATACAATACCCTTAAAACACTGTGTGATGAACAAATGAATCAGTTAGGTGATCAAGAAGCATAAATACTTGCCTATAGTCAAGTTGTTAAGAAACTAGAAGCTCAACTTGTTACTCTTCAAAAACAACTACTTTCTCTAAATGAAAAGCTTACATTTCAAGCAAATGAAAAATATGAAAAGCTTAAAAAATATAGGAGGATTAGAATGAAAGCTGTAAAAGAAAAGGAACAATTGCAGAAAATATTAGATTCATGGAAAGATTCTTCCAAGAATCTTTGGAGATTAATAAATTCAAGCATGAGTTCAAATAGTAAAGTTAGCTTAGGGTACGAAATACAATCAAACAATGAGGTTCTAAGTTATGAGGAAGAAATGAATTTTTCTGTTTTTAATTGTTTAGAAGAGGACTCAGTTGGAAAACCTTTGTACATTAGATTTATAAAAACTAATGATTTTAAATGTGTTCCACATCCCTTAAATGGAGATTATACTCCTACACCACAAGAAGAAATTGATGAGTCTTTATATGTTTATGGTAAAAAGGGACCTCAAGAGCCTGAACCCAGTGTATTAGATGATAGATCCAGTGAATATTCTACCTGTCAATCTAATGACAGTGCAGGATCTATTGGAACTTCCTCTGAACATTCTGTTGATCCTGAATCTGAGATTTCAAGAGTACCTCCAGAAGTGTATGTGTCTACACCTATAACAACAAATGAAAAAGGTGTGTCTGCTCCAAAATCAAAAGAGGTTGAACCTAGTTGTGTTTCACACATAAAAACTCCTAGGCAACCAATCAAAGATCAAGCAACACCTAAAGTTAACAGGAAGAATTGGAATGCTATGATGGAAAGAGAACTAGGGGAAGGTTACTCTTTCACAAAGAAGAAATGTTTTGTCTAAGTCATTTGATTAAAGATTGTGACTATTATGAAAAGAAAATGGCAAAAGAGGCTGAGGTTAAGAAACAAAGGGTTTGTAATACTGGTAACATGATGGCAAAACCAGTATGGACTAATACCAACAGGATTAATCATGCTAATCAATTTGTTCCTAGACCAGTACAACTTAATTCTGGTAGGCCAAACATTAATTCTGTTAGGACTAATATTAATACTGGTAGGACAAATATTAATTCTGTTAGGCCTAGAGTTAATACTGTTAATACTAATGTTAATATTGTTAGATCTAGACAGCCAGTACCTACCAGGACATCAAACAGCTTTAGTCCTAAAAGACCACAGGTGAATCTATTTAATCAAAGAAGGCATTTTTCTAAATCACATTCATCTGTAAGAAGACCCTTTGCAAAAAATACAGCACAAATGTCTCGTTCTCATGCTGTAAAGGGAAATTGGGGCACTGCTGTTAAGACCTCAGCAGGTTATAATTGGAGGAACTCTAAACCAAACTCTAATTGTGACAGTGGACCAACTTTTATTAGAACTGTGAATGCTAAAGGTCCACAAGGCAGACCCAAGCCTGTAAAGGCCTGGGTCCCTAAGAGAAACTAATTTCTCTTTTTCATGTGCAGGATCATCCACTGAAGAACATGGTAGATAGAGGTATATTTGATAGTAGATGCTCAGGGCACATGACAGGTAACAAGGATCAACTGGAGGATTTTGAAGAATTCAATAGGGGATCTGTTACCTTTGGAGGTAGCAAAGGCTACATATCTGGTAAAGGAAAAATAAGAGTTGGTAATTTAGATTTTGATAGTGTGTCTTTTGTAAAAGAATTAGGGCATTTTAACCTTTTCTCAATATCACAAATATGTGATAAGCAGCACAAGGTTCTTTTTACTGAAACTGAATGTCTTGTTATGTCTTCTGACTTTAAGATGCCTGATGAAAATCAGATACTTCTAAAGGTCCCTAGACATCACAATATGTATAGTTTTGATATGAAGACACCTACTCCTGCAAAAGGTTTTGCCTGTTTGATTGCTAAAGCCACATCTGATGAATCTAAATTATGGCACAGAAGGTTAGGTCATATCAATTTTAAAAACCTAAACAAACTTGTGAAGGGAAACCTTGTAAGAGGTCTACCTTCCAAGGTTTTCAAAAATGACCATACATGTGTTGCCTGCCATAAAGGTAAACAACACAAGGCCTCCTGCAAGGCCAAATTAGAAAGATTAGTCATTGAGCCATTACACACCTTGCATATGGATCTTTTTGGACCTACTTCTGTAAAAAGCATTAATCATGCAAATTATTGCCTTGTAATTATTGATGATTGTACCAGATTTAGTTGGGTATTCTTTTTGGCCTCTAAGGATGAAACTAGTGGCATTCTTCAGAACTTCATTAGGCAGATTGAAAACCAGCTTAGTAATAGGGTTAAAATAATTAGATCAGATAATGGCACTGAATTTAAGAATAGAGATATGCTTGAATTTTGTGGAAACAAAGGAATAAAACAAGAGTATAGCAATGCCAGAACTCCACAACAAAATGGAGTTGCTAAAAGAATGAACAGGGCCCTAATTAAGGCTGCTAGAACTATGCTAGCAAACTCACTCTTACCAACTACTTTTTGGGCAGAAGCAGTTAGTACTGCTTGCTATATTTTTAATAGAGTAAGAGTGATTAAACCTCAAAACAAAACTCCTTATGAGCTTTTGTTTGGCCACAATCAGCTACATAAGACCTTTGATGGAAAATCTGATGAGGGATTCTTAGTTGGTTACTCACTAAATAGCAAAGCCTATAGGGTTTATAATTTAGTAACCAAAAGAGTAGAAGTAAATCTGCATGTCAATTTTCTTGAAGATAAACCCAATGTCAAAGGAGTAGGGTATAGATGGATGTTTGATATTGACTATCTTACTGATTCTATGAACTATATTCCTGTATCTTTGGAAAATCAAGCTAACCCACATGCAGGTGCTTCGGAAGTAACTAACAGTGCAGGTACTTCACAAACTCCATATTCTAATGCTTCTGAGGAAAAAGATGAGGATGTAGAGCTTATTGTTGTACCTTCAGCTGTAAAGAATACTGAAGAAAAAGTTGAATCAAGGACATCTTCCACAAATTCAAAGAAAGAGGTGATCTTGACAGAACCTCAACAAGAGAAGAAGGCTTCTTCTACTGACACTTCAGAAGATAATCCTAAGATTCTAGCTTTAAGAAGAGAGTTGGAAGAAATTGCTCTAAAGCATTTAGGGACAGTATCTGAAAACAACTCTACCAGTACTCCTTCAGTTAATACTGGTAGTGAGTCAGTTAATACTGGTAGGTTTGATCCTGATGATTCACCTATGCCAGAGCTCGAAATCTTTCACAAGTCTGAGACAGGAATTTTTGATGAGGCATCTATTAGAAATAAGCTTCAATTAGCAGATGCTTCAGGGATTACAATGTTGCCAAACAATGAGATTTTTGAGGGGATGGGGCATATGGGGTATCCTACTGATGGATCTTTTACCTTTTGGAAAAGCTTTTTCACACCCCAATGGAGATTTTTAGTCCACCATATTTTGCATTGTATAAGCTCTAAAAGTGGTGGATGGGATCAATTTGGTAGCAATATCGCTACTGCTTTGATTTGTCTTTCCACTGGCAGAGTTTATAATTTTTCAAAACTAATTTTTGATGGCATGGTGGCAAACTTGAAAAGCAAAACAAAGTTTTTGATGTATCCTCGTTTTCTGCAACTGATTTTGGATATTCAAACGGAAAACAAACACCCTTATCTGGCTGTGACCCTGACCAAAAAGATTTTTGGGAATATGAAAAGGGGTTTTAGAGGGGCACCAAGACCTTTGTTGCCTGCTATGCTGCTTGTTGCTACTACTAATCCAAGTGCAGGTCAAGAACATCCTGATGTGGCTCAATCTCAACCATCATCATCCACAATTCCAGTACCATCTACATCTTATTTTTAGCATTGCCTCTTTCTGGGGTTCATAGTCTACCAAATGGAGTAAAAAGTTGCCTTTCTGTATGGCATTATAGATGAAGAGTTTATGTCTCACCACCTCCTGGCTTTGTTGATCTATTACCCAAAGAAAGGTTTATAAGGTGGTCACAGCTTTGTATGGATTGCATCAGCTCCAAGAGCATGTATGCTACACTATCAACATTTACTAGAGAAGCAGGATACATGAGTGGTACAATTGACAAGACTTTAATTTAATTTAAAAGGGACAAAGAAGATACTCATGCTGGTTACAAGTGTATGTTGATGATATCATTTTTAGATCTACCAAAAGTCTTGTTGATGAGTTTGAAGCCTTGATGAAAAGCAGATTTCAGATGAGTTCTATGGGAGAACTCACATTTTTCTAGGATTAACAAGTCCAAATAGACAAGGCAGGAATCTTCATATCTCAGGACAAGTATGTAGCTGAGATACTCAAGAAATTTGATCTTGTAAATGTGAAAACTACAATAACCCCTATGGAGACCAAAAGCGCATTGACAAAAGGAAAGATGAAGCTGTTGATGGTGGATGTGCACTTAACAGATCCATGAGAATAGGATCTCTCACGTATTTAACTGCCTCTAGGCCCTGATATAAATGTATACAGTAATTGTTTGTACTCGTTATCCAGGGTCACTCCCAAGACTTCACATCTCAATGCTGTAAAGAGAATCTTTAAGTACCTTAAGGGCAAACCACATTTGGGCTTATGGTATCCTAGAGAGTCACCTTTTGATCTGGATGCATTCTCTGATAGTGATTATGGTGGATCCAACATTGATAGGAAATCCATAATAGGTGGTTGTCAATTTCTTGGACAAAGACTTATTTCATGGTAATGCAAGAAACAGACCATAGTGGCTACGTCTACAACTGAAGCTGAATATGTAGCTGCTGCAAACTGCTGTGGACAAGTATTGTGGGTTCAAAATCAACTACTGGACTATGGTTTCAATTTCATGAATACTAAAATCCACATTGATAATGAAAGCACAATCTGCATTGTGAAGAACCCAGTGTATCATTCAAAGATAAAGCACATAGAGATACGCCACCACTTCATAAGAGATTGTTATGAGAAGAAGCTCATTAGTGTGGAGAAAATTCACACAGACTTAAATGTGGCTGACCTATTGACTAAACCTTTTGATGGACCAAAAACACGGTTTTAAATTACTCAGTGTGGTTAGGAAATTGGGATGGTAAACTCATAGCTACATTTAAGGGGAGGCTAAATTATACAGTGTGTATACTTCTGGTAGTTAGTTTAACTAAAATCTGGCTTAAGTAATATTAATACTGGTAGTTTGTAGTATTAATTCTGGTAGTTAATAGTATTAATTCTGATAGTTAATAGTATTAATTCTGGTAGTTAGTAGTATTAATTCGGGTAGTTAGTTGAAGTTAATTCTGTCTATACAAACTCTTGCAGCATGTTTATTCTTGTTTTAGTCTAAATTCATGCAAGGACTAGCCGGAGATTTGCAGATGTAAGGCAGGTGTGCTTTAGTAAAAACTTAATTCTGGTTGAAAAAGAGTTAATTCGGGCTGTATCATAATTAATTCTGGTTGACCAAAGTTAAGTCTGGTAGTGTAAATTTTAATACTACTAGGTTATTGTTAGTGCTGGTTGCGGGAAAATTGACTTTCCCTGTTTAAACACTGTTTGAAAATGTTACCTACTGTATAGATTTTTTTACCGGCGCTTATTGTCGTCAACAAAGAACTATATATAGAAAAGTTTGATTTTCTCTTTCAAACATGATCTGTTTTATTGCTATCCTTCCTTTCGCAAAGTAAAAAATCCTTCCTTCGTTTTCTAAAGAATACAGTCAAATTGTGACCTGCTACACCAGCATCTACAACCCTCACTCGTTACCTAAACCAGCAACTTTTTATTCAAGTCACTACCTTTTTTATTACTACTAATACGATCCAATAGGCCAATTAAGACTACGACAAACACAATCAAGTGGGGTTCTTGCGCAAACCTGATGAAAGTGCAGGGTTTGCAGAGATAGTGGATTTTCTTAGAGGTTCCAACCTCAGGTATGCTTTAACTACTAATCCACTATCTATGATTCCCTAGTCAAATAGTTTTGGCAGACTGCGACTGCCAAAACTATTGCTGATGGGACTCAAGAGTTACATGCAAACTAGATGTATACCACTGGGTATACAATCAATGAGGCATCATTAGAGATAAGCATCACTTAGCAGATGCTCAATGGGGATTACAATGTTGCAAATAATGAGATTTTTGAAGGGAGGGCAAATGGGTATCCAACTGACGGATCTTTCACCTTTTTGGAAAAGGCATTTTCACACCCCAATGTCACTTTTAGTCCCAACCATCTTTTGCACTGT
This sequence comes from Tanacetum coccineum, assembly GCA_026074375.1. NCBI lineage: Eukaryota > Viridiplantae > Streptophyta > Magnoliopsida > Asterales > Asteraceae > Tanacetum > Tanacetum coccineum. The sequence continues at coordinate 25,811 of BQNB010029555.1, read as the reverse complement.
GAATAAGCTCTAAAAAGAGGTGGATGTGGACAATTTGGTATCAAAATTGGCACTTGAAAGTCTTTGATTGTCTTTCCACGGAAGAGTTAATCATTTTTCAAAAACTATTTTTGATGGCATTGGTGGGCAAACTTAAAAAGCAAACAAAGTTTTTGTATGTATCCGTATCCTCCAGATTTCTTGCAACTAATTTTGGAAATTCAAACGGAAAAACAAACACCCTTTATCTAGCTGGTGACCCTGACAAAAAATTTTTTGGAATAAAAAGGGGTTTTAAAGAGGGGTACCAAGACCTTTGTTGCATGCTATGCTTGTTGCTACTACTAATCCAAATGCAGGTCTAAAACATCCTGATGTGGCTCCATTTCAACCATTATTATCCACTATTCCAGTACCATCTCCATCTTCACCACCAATACAATCTCCACCAACTATACCTACTCCTATCATGCATCTACACCTACACCTATCCCTGAAACTGACCCTGAACCTATGGAGCACATTTTTGAGGAACCATCTCCTGCACACCAACACTTCTCACCACCACAAGAGCATGTACAAGGACAGATGACTTTGGATGATTTGCTTTAAGTAGTTCCTCAATTGATGACAAGAATTGATGGTTTGGAAAAGGATCTCAAGCAAACCAAGCTGATAATGGGGAGTGCTATTGTGAAGTTGGTCAAGAAGGTGAAGAAGCTGGAAGGTATTTTGAAGAGGAAAAATGTGGTCTTCTCAGACCCTGAAGAGGAAGAACCTGAGGATCAGGGGAGGAAAAGTCAAGATGATCCTCTAGTTTCTTTGGTACAAGGGCTGGTTACTCCTTCTAAGACTACTGTCAACATTTTAGGGGAGGAACAAGTTGAAGACATTAGCCCTAATACATTAGAAGCAGCCAAAACTCTCTCCAGGGTTGCCTCTCAAAAGCTAAAGTCCATAGATTAAGTAAGGAGGTACAAAGAGTAAGAAAGATACAAAGGGAACGAAGGTTTTCTCAAGCTTGGATTTCAAGAAAGAAGTTAATAACTGAGTGCCTGAAGGAGTTAATACGCGAAGTAGGTAATACTGGCTATTAAAAGTTGTGCTGTTAGTGGGCAAGTTAGTACTGACAGCATTAACAAATCTATTTCTTCACCTAATAAAGGCCAAAGAGAAGGAAAAGCTCCTATGATCATTGAAGAAGCTCCTAAGAAGACTAAGGAACAAATTCTACAAGAGGAAGCTAGTTTAGCTGAAGCTATCAGATTGGATACTTTGGAGAAAGAAGAAAAGGCTAAACAAGTACACTTGGATTCACTCTTAGCACAAAGAATTGCAGAAGAAGAAGAAATGAATGAGCAACAAAAGAAAAGAAGAGCTCAAGTTCAATTTGAAGCTTAGCATTACACAGATGAGGATTGGGATCTTATTAGAGCAAAGATTGAAGCTAATGCAGAGTTATCAACGAGTATGATGGGAACTGAATTACATGGAGAAGACTTTGCAAAGAAGATGGTTGATCTAGTAAATCAAAGGAAGAAACAATATTACAAAAAAGAGCAACAGCCAAAAGAAATAAGCCCATAACCTAATCACAGCTAAGAACTTATATGATGAATTACTTGAAGAATCAGGGGACGTGGAAGCTATCTCAGCTAAAGAATTTATGTTTTGAAGAAGTCAAAGAAGAATTTGATAAGCTTGTGAAAACTGCGTTGATCTTTTGCACCTATAAACTTTGAATTGCCACAAAAGACAGTCAAAAAAGATTAGTGAAGACACCAAATAAAGACTCAAAAAGACTAAAGGAGTGATGAATGCCAAAAGATGATGAGCCAACTAAAACGAGTGGAAAGAGGAGAAAACAGATGGCAAGGAAAGGATTACATACAGATCTTGATAAGGATGATTCTGAAGATTTAGATGAAGCTAGTGAACAAGATGATTCTGCTTCAGGTACTAAAATTCCTATTAATCCTGTTCCTGTAGCTATGAAATCACCTAGTATAGTTACTTATAAAAGATCATCAGCAAGGAGAGAGAGTGTGTGTACCAAATTGTTAGGGAAGAAGGAACCTGATATAGTGTACATAAATTTCTGGAAGCTATGCTGAAGATATAACTAGGATGATCTTACAGAATTAGTATAGGAATGCCATGAAAGATTTGGTATGAATGGACCAGAGGAGTATCTTGAGAGGAGGTGCTTGGGGATATTTAAGGAATATGTTTGAGGAACCCCTTAGAAACAGATCCTATTTGGAGTTTATTAGGTTCCAACAAAGGACATAAAGGTGGAGATATTATGATACATGCAGAGTACAACTGTTTGAAACTTGGAGTCAATATGAATATAAAGTTCAGATTGAAAGACAATATCCTTTATTCTGCTGAGGTATGCAAAGCTATCTAGATAAGAAAGCTTCAAGGATGAATCCCAGATGAGATTGCTACAAAAATGTTGAAAAATAATGGAAAAGCAAGCTGGCATTAGGAAGTAGTATAGATTGATGAGTTAGAAATCTAGGATAGAAATGAGAAGAATAACACTTGGTGGAGTTGCTATGCACTAACACAACAAATGGTTATTAGTTCACCATGTCTAACAAACATAAGGACTGGCTAGTCGAGGAGGAGCAAAACGGCGCTTGGTAGAAGACTTCTCAAATCCGTTAATGGCCGATAATTTGCCAAAAATTGTATGTAAAATCAACTCACCATTATATGATTAGTAAAGAGTTGCAGCCCACAAGTTTAGGATTGTGGTAAAGCCTTTGGACAAACCATAACTAGTCCCATAAGAATTTATGCTTATGGTAAGACAAATACCAAATCCATATTAGATGGTTTGACACTTTAACCAAAAAGTAGATGGTATATCAACTCCACCCATTTTCAAGTACTAAGAGATGACATGGTCATCAATCCACCATGGATATTACCTTTTCTAGGTGCCAAAAGGTGACTAGGCCCTGAGCAAACGTCTACAGGTAAAGGCAATCAAATCCGTTTTAAATAGCTGTAATTGTTTATTCCAAAAACCAGATGGTATTCAACTCACCAATGTTTCAGTACTGAGAGTTGAAATGGTTCTGCCAGTTCAACCATGGACATGCACCTTTCTGGTGGCCAAAGGACTGACTACTCTAGAGTAAATGGCTAACTAGTAAAGAGACATCAAATCCATTTAAATTTTCAATGATTCACCTCTTACAGGAGTTAACACACCTAGAAGTGATGAGAATAGTCTGAAACCATATAATTTGATGTACATATAGTCAATGTTGCTGATATGAAGGGGATGTCAGAAAGAATGAAGAATAGTTGCTGCAGAGATAAAAAAGAGATGATTTGAAGAATTGCAGATCAAGAATAATTAGAATAGTTTTATTTACAACATCCTCAGGAAGCTCAAATTGAAGACATTTGAAGAAACTTGAAGTTCACAAGTGAAGATCAAGTTAGGGGAGGATTGTTGGGAAATAGATTGTAAAAGACTTAATACTGGTAGTATAACAGTTAAGTCTGGTAGTATAAGTTAGTTCTGGCAGTACTAAGTTAATACTGGCAGTACTAAGTTAAGTCTGGCAGTACTAAAGTTAGTACTGGTAGAATAGCAGTACTGGTCGTATTTAGTTAAGTCTGTTTATGTAACAGAATAGTAATAGTTATCTTAGAGATATCTTAGGAGATATCTTAGAATGATATGTATTATCTTTTACCACTTATGTAAAGCCATTAGGGGTTTTCCTGGTGTATAAAAGGAGACCCTACGGCATAGAGTTTCATAAATTAATAGAAGGCATTGAAGCTTAATAGAAATCACTAGCAAAATTAGTAATCATTGTTCTTCTAAAATTCTTTGTGTTAATATTCGCATAAAAACACTTGATATTCATAGTCGTGTCTTCTCTACAAGTTTTGATCTGGATTTATTTAAGTTAACTATTGTCTTACAAAGGCTATATAGATCCAAGACCAAGGACCTACAAAGTGCTTCAAGGTGCTTTTGGTAGCAAGCTGATACCTACAAAACCATGCATACAACAAATAGAAGGTCGGTTTTTATTCTGCTAGCAGTGAGATACATTAGGGAGACCGACCATACTACTAAATCGAGACTGATAACGAATTCCTTAAGGGGCCATCAAACCCAGTTTGAGTCGAGATCCAACCTAGGTGTATCAACAGGGACATCACGAATCCATCCCAAATTTTGATCGAATTAATGAAAATGCCTCCGAGATTTTGAGAAACTTGTAAGCCTATACGTAAAAAGGACATTTTGCACCATCATTGCATTGAAATTTAAACTCAACTCATAGAAAAATATTTCCACATGCTTAAGGGTCGGTCGAGGCAAATATGATATCATCTACATATATTTGAAAAAAATGAATATGTTTACCTATTTTCTGAGTGAATAGTGTCGGATCAACTAAAACCCCTTGGAAATTTGGTTGTTCCAGAAGAAAATCCGAGAAAAGGTAACATACTATAAACCCGGGGGCTTGCTTTAAACCGTACAAAGCTTTCCTTCAGACGATAAACAGTGATCGGATGGTCAAATCAACGAAACCCACTGTTGACTAATGGTCATTTTTTACTACGTCATTCGCCATTCAGAAAATGTAGTCTTTACATCCACTTGATAGTATGTCATGTTTTTTACCTGGCGGCATTGGCGATGAAGATACGAATAAGCCTCGATACGGCAACCGGTGCAAATGATTCCTCAAATCATGGCCCTTCTTGTCGAAAATCAGTGTCACTAAACCTAGCCTTGTTCTTCAAAACATCACCGTACTCATCAAGTTTAACTTTGTAAATCCACTTGAGAGCAATAATCATGACACAGTCTGGTTGAGGTACTAATTCCCATACTTGAAGTTTATCAAATTCGTGAATCTCATCTTGCATAGCTTGAAACCAGCAATCTTCAGTTATTGTAGATTTGAAGTTCTTTGGTTCGACTTTCGACATTACAGAGTTATACAAGCACCACAAGGCATCGGTTGCCAATTGTTTTCTGGTGGATACTGGCCGAGAGGGAGTGCCAATAATATTATCGAGCGGGTGATCTTTGCTCCATTTCCTGAGATGATGAAGTGTTTGAGAGACATAAGGAGATTCTACTGAACTAAGATCCCCAGATGATGATGCTTTAGAACTAGGTTCCGGAGCAAATACGTTTATGAAGGGATTATTGTCAACAGGAGCAAAAGGATTGTCTTCCATAAATGAAGAAAATGAGTTAAATACCCAACTTGGTTGGTTACGGATGGCGAGTTTTGCACGATTACCAAAACTCAATGATGCAACTCGTAAAGACCATTTCCCCGTTTCTGCCATTTATCGATCAGTGCCTTCGAAGATTAGCCGGGGAAATGAGTACTATTGCTTTTTGGAATAGATTCTCGGCTACTTTCAGATCCCGATTGACCCATTTGATCAAGAGGAAGACTACCTTCAATGCCCTTACGGGACATTTGCCTATCGTCGCATGCCTTTTGGGTTATGCAATGCACCGGGCACGTTCCAAAGGTGTATGGTTGCAATCTTTCATGATATGATTGAGAAAACCATGGAAGTCTTCATGGATGATTTCTCGGTTTTCGGTGATTCTTTCTCCTCTTGCCTTTCCCATTTAGACAAAATTGCTCCAAAGTGTGAAGACACCAATCTTTTGCTAAATTGGGAAACCTTACACTAACAAAAAAAAAAAAACATCCCACCAAAAAAAAAATGCCCACTTTATGGTCAAGGAAGGAATAGTCCTTGGCCATAAGATTTCTAAGTCCGGGATTGAGGTTGATAAATCAAAAGTTGATGTCATTGCAAAATTGCCTCATCCCACTACCGTGAAGGGTATTCGTAGTTTTCTCGGTCACGCCGGATTCTACCGACGATTTATTCAGGATTTTTCCAAAATCTCCGGCTTATGACACTCCTTGAAAAAGAAAACTCTGTTTATTTCTCAAAGGAATGCATCGAGCATTTGGTAAACCCTTAAGATAAAATTAACCCAGGCGGCTCAATTTCTAGTTGCCCCCGTGGGGACTTGCCTTTGGAAATCATGTGTGATGAAGTGATTTTGCAGTTGGGGCTGTCTATGGCAACGTTGGCCCAAGCACTTCCCCAGCGATACACTATGCTAGCAAACTATGATCGAGACAAGCACCATTACACTAACTGGAAAAAAAAGAGTTGCTTGCCGTAGTGTATGCTTTTGAGAAATTCCGGCCATATCTTGTCTTGTCAAAAGCTATAGTTGTTACGAACCATTCGGCTCTCAAGTACCGGCTTGCTAAAGCAGATGCTAAGCCAAGAATTGCTCCGGTGGATTTGCTGATCCAAGAATTTGATTGTCGTTATCCGTGATTAAAAAAAGGAGCAGGAAAATCTCGCCGCCGACCACCTTTTCTAGACTTGAAAATCCCCATCAAAGTGAGCTCGAGAAAAGGAAATTACGGGTAAACATTTCTCTCGAGACACTTGGATGGTCTACCTTTAGTCGGTGATGATAATCCCCCATGGTTGTGCCAATTTGAAAAACTACCATGCGGGAAGTTTGTGATCAAAAGGAATGGCGTTCCCAGCAAAAAGAAAGTTTTTTAAAGACGTCAAACACTACTTTTGGGACGACCCCTTCTTGTTTAAGATATGTGCAGATCATGTAATCCTGGGGTGTTTGTTTGAGACGGCAAGGAAGCTCTTGACATCCTCGAAGCTTGCCATAATGGACCTACTGAGGGACACTACGGTGCTAATTACACCGCTAAAAAGATCTTTGATTCAGGATTTTATTGGCCCATGATCTACAAGGATGCCCACGACTTTGTCACCCGATGGGACCACATTTGTCAATGCCAAGGCAAAATTTCGCAACGTGATGAGATGCCACAAAACTCTATCCAAGTTTGCGAAATCTTTGACATTTGGGGCATTGACTTCATGGGGCCGTTCCCTTTCTTTTCAAGAGGAACAAAATATATACTCAGTGGCGGTCGATTAACTTGTCACAAATGGTGTTGAAGCGAATGTGCTCCCACCAACGACGCCGTGTTTGTTTGATTTTCTCAATTTCTCTACTATTCGCCAGATTTGCGTTTTATTTTCTTGGGGCCCCTGTGCAATCATAAAGTAGATAGCGGGAACCTTTTTTGCAAATGACCCAATTTGCAAGGTCATGCTTAATACGAAAGTCCACTCATCGTCTCTCCAACGCTTATCCCACCCCAAACAAGTGGGCAGGTTGAAGGTATCCAATCAGTGGCTTGAAAAGAAATCTTTAAAAAGGACCGTGGTGCGAAATTGTGCTCCTTGGTCGGACCAAAACTAGATGAGCACTTTGTGCCTTCCGTACTGTCTTACAAAACACATCGCGGTGTACTCCATACAAGTTAGTGTATGGGAGGCATGTCTTCTTTGATTGAGCTCGTGCACCAAAGCGTACTGGCCCTTTTAAAGATACTAACTTTGTGATCAAAAAACACGCGGCGTGATCACAGAAAAGTTCAAATCAATGATCTTAAATGAACTTCTGTGATCAAGCCTATGAAAATCTTTGATTTACTAAGAGAAAACAAAGAGATCCATGCTACAAGGATCAAAAATCGCGTTTTTCAACGTCGGTGATCGAGTCCTCCTCTTTAACTCTGATTGAAGATTTTTCGGGGCAAGCTTAAGACCGCTGGTGTGGACCATTTCACTGTAACCTAAGTTTTTACTTATGGCCTGTCGAGTTATTCCCAAAACGTGGGCCCCATTTTCCCAAAGTGAATTCTTTCTTTGAAGTGAATAGTCACCGTTTGTGAAGCAACTACTTTGGAGGGGATGTACCACAATTGGTAGTCTCAAATCTCCAGACGTTCCCCATGGACCAATAAATTCGGGGACGGGTCAAGCATAGTGACCTTAAACAAGCGCTTCGTGGGAGGCACCCCATGCTTATCGTAGTATTGTGTAGTAACGAATAAGTGTTTTCCTTGTTGGTGTGGAGCTCGCCTCTATCCCATTTACCCGTGTTTCGTGTTTGTGTTGTTAATTGTCCTGGATTGCCCGGATTGTGAAGACTCTCGTGCTCTTAGTTTTACCCTTCATCCACAAGAGTTTCACATCCTCAGCTTCATTTTGGGAATCCAATATACAAACTCTAACGGACTAAAAGTTTTATCATTTGGCACACTTTATAACGGCCTTTAGATTTACGTAGAGAACCTTTTAAAAACATCAGGACGATGTTTAGTGCTAGTATGGGGGGATCTTCGATTTGATTTTTGCCTGCAGCCGTTGTTATCACGTAATCTCGTTTTTACCACCAAAAGTTTTGCAAAAATACCAAAAAATGAAAAAAATTTAAAAATTTTCGAAATTAAAATAAGTGTTTTGTCATAGTTTTGACTTTCCCAATTGGTAGAATGAGAATAAATTATGACTCGGTCGGGCGTGTTGAGCCCTAGCCTTGTTCCTTAACCATTTAATAAACGAAAGTTTATTAGGCTAAGCATTCGCGGATCCTTTTATTAGGGATTTTGCGAAGAACGAAAAATGATAGTGTTATTTACAAGTAGGATGCTAAACAAGGATTATTTAGAAATCTTAAAAGCTTATAAGTGTAACTTGTCGCTTCTTCTCCCAGAAGCTCTTAACCTGACTAATAAACGTGCTTAATTTTGCTTTAACTTTAAAACGACATTTTCTAAAAAGAAGCTATTTCGGAAACGAAAATATTCATCTAAGTTTAGCCTAATACTTGAGTTTCTAAAACGAAATTTTTTCTATTACGGAAGTTTATGAGTAAATATATATATATATATATATATATATATATATATATATATATATATATATATATATATATATATTATTATAAACTGTGGGCTGATTAAAAGTGACTGCATCTTGCCGGCTCACAACCGATGTTGCAGTCTTCAAAACAAGGCCCATAGTGAGATTTAAATACACGTGCATTCGTAAGTGTTATCAATAAGAAAATCGTCATCGACTAAGTCACTACATCTTGTCGGAGGCGTGGCCGATGTTGTAGTCATGTAAATGATGACGGTAGTATAGTGTATAGCAATAAATGTCTAATAATGAAAATTAATGGTTAAGATTTCTTTTTCTAAACTCAAGTATAATTTTGAACTAAGAATAACTTGCTTTAAGACTTCAAAAGTTGTTGGTTGCCGTCGGTAGATTATTTCGATTAAGTATTCTCCGTGGGGTGTCAAAAACCTGGGCACTTAGCTGATGAGCTGGACGTCCGAGAGAAGAAGGTCGCTACATGGAATAATCGCACCAATGAGATCATTAAATTTTTGATGTTTGCGTGCTTTGAGTAGTGTTGTTTATTTAGCGGTAAATCTAAGAAATTCGGCCTAAAAGGGTGGAGTATCCCGCTATTACATTGCGAACATTCTCCTGTGGGGTCTCAACCTGATAACCTAAGTCGAACTCGGCTGGGATCTATCGAGAATATGCTGGTTGGTGGGTGATCTAGTCTTTTCCCCAGATTTCTTTAGAAATATCGTTATGCACATAAACTATACTACTTTCTAAAACTGTCGATCTAAATTTAACTTAAAATTAAGCACAATCACTCTAATTGAATAATTGTCGGGAGCGAAAAGTTGACAAGTCATAGTTATAAGTAGTGTTTAGGCATCTTTACTTGTATTATACGGTGATTTCGTTTTTTCGCTTAGCTGGGGATAGTGAAAATCAGGGACGTATGAATTTATCAGTCAGGAATTCCGTAGATTATTCTTATGGTCGCTTCTCATTCCTTTGATCCAGTGTTTTATAAAAATAAAGGAAGTCAAACAGGTAGTTAAGAAAAGAAAAAGAAAAAAATCCAAAAATATTAGGGATAGTTAGTGTACATAAAAAAAATGGTGTGAAAACGGGATTTGTCGAAGCTATTGATTCTTTAGTTCCCCTTGACGAACACTTAGCTACTTTTCGAGGTTATTAGTCGAGGGGATTAAGATTCTTGGTTTCTATTGGTGTTTACTTATAACATCAGTGAGGGACACGGACAATTCCTTTTGTACTGGGGAGATTTGGTATGTGCTTAATTATTTACATTTACCATTTTTTCACTATTAAAAATAGACTTAATGACTAAAAAAACGTACCAAAAATACATTGTATTTGTATGTTTTGCATTTGTATTGTGCAGGAAACGGATATTCAAGAAAAGGACAAAAAGAAAGCCAAAAACGACAAAACCAAGCACGGGATGGAAAAGACAAAGTCAAATCGAAGCCAAAGTCAGTCAAAGTCAGGAAAGTCAACCCCGAAAAAGTCTAAAGTCAAATGAAGAAAATACAACTTGAGGGACTAAAATTGCCAAACCTCAAGTTGTATTACAAGGGCTGAAATTGCATACTGGGTGAAGTATAATTTTAGGGGCCAGTTCTGCGAAACCCCTAAAGTTGTATATAAAAGGTGAAGTCTCCAATAAAAGTATTAGGAGAATGAGGGGCCAAAGCTGTCACAACCTACACCCAAAATCATTGTCCGCCTAACAAAACCCAAGAACAGCTCATGGGTCCCCTTCACCTTCTTTTACCCTGCAAACCATTCAACCCCTTGGGTAAGACATTTCCCCCTCTTCCACTATCTCCCCCCAGCTTTATAATTGCCATGTTGGCAAACCTTCACCCATTTCCAAGTGATTTCGATGGCATAGGATGATCTCAAAAGATGTAACGAGATTAGAATGGCTGAGATTATTCTTATCAAGTCCCTCACACAAACAAAACATAGTGAAGCTCTCATAAAAGAAGCACAGTTGGATGACCATGAAGAATGAAAAGCTTTCGGCATATTAAATAGAGCCTTTTGTAAGCCTTGAAGGCAGTTAGTTTTTAGTTTTTATGTTAGCTTATCTTAGTTTCATTGTAATTTTTATTTAAGTCATTTTAGCATTTTATTCAGTTTATTTTACTACCTTGTACTCTTTTTACGAATTAATGAAAGTTTGAAGTTTATGAGTTAAAAAGTCAAGTTTTTAAAATTCAACTACTTAAGTGTCTGATTTGTGTTTTAAAATGTGTTAAGAAGCTCTCACTCAAGCTTATTTATAAGCTGTTTTCATTAAGTAAACTAAAAAGGCTAAATAGTTAAGAAAAAAGTAAAAGAAAATCTCACCTCAAATATACCACAGCTTATGGATGATAAGCCAGTTCTGGATGGGCTTATGGACTCTCACTAGCTTGTTTTATACAAGCTAGAGCTTGCAGACTCTTTGTTTAACCCTGTTTTGAGCAAGGGAGTTGTAAGTTTTTACTTTTCTAATTTTGTTTAGTTACTGTAGAACTGCTTATTAGTGCTTATTTGTTACTTATATTTGCTTATTTATGCTTTATTATGATGTTTAGTGCTTATCTTGCTTAGTTGTTAGTTTAAAAGTGACTTGTGCAAATTTCTTAGTTAGTACTGTTAGTTATGAGTTAATACTGTTAGATTGATTCAGCTTATTTAAGTGCTTATTCTTGATTGAAGTCTGCTTATAAGTGTTTTATTTCGTTATTTGATCATTTGTTTTTAACAATTTAGGACCAAATCAGCTTAGAATAAAATAGAAAAATGATTTTTGAAAACTTTAAGGGGTGTTTTGAACAAGCAGTACTAACCCATAGTTAGTACTGCTGGTTCTATTTTTGGGATTTTTAAAGCTAAGCGTCTAACTTAAAGCTTAGCAGTACTAACCTCCAAGTTAGCCACTCCTCCACCCATCCCTCATAATTAAACTGGTAGTTAAAACACTGTTCAGTAATGTTGGTTCTATATTGCTTATTAGCTTATTATTTCTACTTATTTAAGATTTCCTTAGCTTTTTAGAGTAGATTAAGCCCATTTTCGTTTACTGTCTTTAGGAGAAAGCTTACTTTAGCTTATTTGCCTTTTCAAGCAATTTTAATAGTATATCAGTTTGTAGTTTTTTTAGCTTATTTGCCATTTTAGTTTATTCTAGTTGCTTATTCTTATGCACGAATGCTTATTAGGGGTTGTTAAATATCTTGTTTTTTAGCTTTTTGCATATTTCTTATTTTATTGGGGTTTATTAAAAATTAGCCAGTACTACACTCAAGCCAGCGGTACTAACTCCAAGTTAGTACGTTAGATTAAAACTGTTAGTACTGTTGTTAGTAATGCTGAGTTTCTCTTGCTTAATTTAGCTTAATTGCTTGCTGAATTTGCTTATTTAGGGTTAGTTTAGCTTATTTGGTTTTCTGTTTAAGCTTATTTGGATTATTTGTGTGCTTAGTTAACATAATTTTAAGTGTTTTTACCATTCCTACCTTTCTTGCATGCTGTAGCCTTAGTTATCCTTGGCTTATTTTTTTAGTACATTTGCTTATTAGGTTTAGTTCCCAATCATATCCTTGTCATATTCTAACCTCGATTATCAATTCGTCATTCGATTTTCCATTCAAGCCTCGTTGGGACATAACGACCCGGAAACACTCTATACTACTTCCGGTTTCATTGATTTCGTGGATTTTGATCCTTGTTTCAATATTTTTATTTATCTATATTTATTCATATATAAAAAGGAGTAAGAATACGCGAGTCACTTTACAGAAAGAAGAGGAGGCTAAACAAGTACACTTGGATTCTCTCCTAGTACAAAGACTTGCAGAAGAAGAAGAATTAAATGAGCAACACAAGAAAAGAAGAGCTCAAGTTCAATTTGAAGCTCAACATTACACAGATGAAGATTGGGATTTAATTAGAGCAAAGATTGAAGCTAATGCAGAGTTGTCAAAGAGTATGCTAGGAAGTGACTTACAAGGAGAAGATTTTGCAAAGAAGATGGTTGATCTAGTAAATCAAAGGAAGAAATATTTTGCAGAGGAAAGAGCAAGAGCTAAAAGAAATAAGCCCATGACCCAATCATAGCTGAGAACATATATGATGAATTATTTGAAGAATCAGGGGACATGGAAGTTATCTCAGCTGAAGAATTTAATTTTTGAAGAAGTAAAAGAAGAATTTGATAAGCTAGTGAAGCAGGTTGAATCTTTTGCACCAATAAACTTTGAAGCCACTAAAGATAGTCTGAAAAGATTTGGTGAAGAACTCTAAACAAAGACTTCAAAAAGACTAAAGAGTTGAAGCAACAAAGGAAAGTTTGAAGAGATTTGGTGAAGAGCTCCAAACTAAAACTGCAAAGAAGCTAAAGTTTGATGATGAAAGTACTCAACCAACAGAGGAGAAGGTTGAAGAAGACAAAGATGATAAGCCAACCAAGAAGACTGGAAAGAGGAGAAAACAGATAGCAAGGAAAGGATTACATACAGACCTTGATAAGGATGATTCTGAAGATTCAGATGAAGCTAGTGAAAAAGATGATTCTACTTCAGGTACTAAAATCCCTATTAATCCTGTTCCTGTAGCTATAAAATCACCCAGTATAGCAAATTACAAGATCATTAAGCAAGGAAGGAAAGGTGTATACCAGATTGTAAGGGAGAATGGAACTGATATGGTATACATAAGCTTTGGAGCAATGCTGACTGACATATCAAGAGATGATCTTACAGAGCTATACAGGATTGTGATGAGAAAACATGGTATGAATGAGCCAGAGGATGAATTTGAAAAAGTACTTTGGGAATACTTGAAGAACATGTTTGAAGAACCCCTTAGTACAGATTCAATTTGGAGTTTGCCAGGTCAACAAAGGTTAATTTGTTGGAGATACTATGATGCTTGCAGAGTACACTGTTTGAACTTGGAGTCTGTGGATATATATATGCTAATAGAGAGAAAGTATCCTTTGTCTGCTGAAGTGTGCAAAGCAATGTTGGACAAGAAACTTCAAGGAGGAAAACCAGATGAGGATTGCTACAAACTTTTGAAAATGATGGAGAAGCAAGCTGGCATTAGGAAGTAATGAAGGTTGATGAGTTAGATATCTAGAATGGAGATGAGGAGAACAACACTTGGTGGAGGTGCTATGCACTAACACAACAAATGGTTATCAGTCCACCATGTCTAACAGACATAAGGACTGGCTAGTCCAGGAGCAAACGGCTCTTGGTAAAGACTTCTCAAATCCGTTAATGGCTGACAATTTGCTAAAAATTGTATGGTTATCAACTCACCATACTTGGTTAGTAAAGAGTTGGCTAGCCCACAAGTTTATGGATTGTGGTAAAGGCTGTGGAAAAACCATAACTAGTCCATGAGGTTATGTCTTATGGTAAAGACAAATTGCAAATCTATATTAGATGGTTGACACTTTACCAAAAAGTGTATGGTACATCAACTCACCAAGTTTCATGTACAAAGAGTTGACATGGTAATCAATCCACCATGCAATTTACCTTTTCTAGGTGCCAAAGGGTTGACTAGCCTTGAGCAAACAGCTACAAGTAAAGGTATATCAAATCCGTTTATGGCTATAATAGTTTGCCAAAAACCATATGGTATTCAACTTACCAATGTTTCATGTACTGAGAGTTGAAATGGTTTTCAGTCAACCATGGACATGCACCTTTCTGGTGGCCAAAGGACTGACTACTCCAGAGTAAATGGCTATCTAGTAAAGAGACATCAAATCCATTTAAAGTTTTAATGATTCACCTCTCACAGGAGTTAACACACCTGGAAGTGATGAGAATAGTCTGAAACTATATGATTTGATTGCTGATATGAAGGGTTGCTGAAAAGTTTTTGAAGAATTGTGGCAGCAAAGATCAAAAAGAGATAATTTAAAGAATTGCAACTCAAGAATAATTTGAAGAGTTTATTTACAACATCCTCAGGAAGCTCAAATAGGAAGACACTTAAAGAAACTTGAAGTTCACAAGTAAAGATCAAGTTAGGGGAGGATTGTTGGGAAATATATTGTAAAAGACTTAATACTGGTAGTATAACAGTTAAGTCTGGTAGTATTAGTTAGTTCTGGCAGTACTAAGTTAAGTCTGGCAGTACTATAGTTAGTACTGGTAGAGTGGCAGTACTATAGTTAGTACTGGTCGTATTTAGTTAAGTAGAATTTTATAAGATATCGAATAGAAGCATTGAAGCTTAATAGAAATCAATAGCAAAATTAGTATTATTGTTCTTCTTAATTCTTGTGTTAAGATTCTGCATTAACACTTGATATTCATAGTCAGTGTCTCTCACATAGTTGATTTGGATTTATTCAAGTTAGCTATTGTCTTACAAAGGCTATATAGATCCAAGAACAAGGACCTGCAACCACTAATAAAACAAGAATTAGACATTGCACTTGAGATCAAGATAATTAAACTTAGGATATTTAATTAGTTAAATAGGTTCATCTTTTTAGTGGTTTTCCACTATACCAATTCATTTGATTGATTAAACCACTTTAACTCCTCTCATCTATTCTCTTACACATTAATATTCTAAAACAACTTTAAAAACGTGACAACCATTTAAACTCATATTTAAACCGCCCTTTAGCTCTTGGGACGACCTCGGATTTACCAAAACTACACTACTCATGATCGGGTTCTCTGCCCGGTAGTGCGTTTGTAAAGGTAAAGCGAGTTTTATAAATTTAAAACTTGGTAAAAAATATTTAAATAAAAATACGCATCAAGTTTTTGGCACCGTTGCCGGTGAGCTAATTAGGTTTTAAGTTTGAGTTTTTGTATATATTTTATTTTCTGTACATTTACTTTCTTGTATTTACTTTCTTGTAAGAGCACAATCTACTCGTATCTTGTGTTT
>BQNB010029554.1:0-51778 GCA_026074375.1 Tanacetum coccineum | reverse complement strand
AACCTGCAATCAAAACGCAATGAACCAAAACGCAACCAATGATCAAAACGCAACATGAAGAAAATCAAAATGCAACAAGAAGAAATCAAAACACAACAAGAACTTTGCCAGAGAGTCAAAACGCAACGACGAAATATACGATTTTTTCCACCAAAAATGGCCTAAAAATCACCCTTTTTGACCTTTTAACTTGATTTCTCTTGCACAATTAGCTACCTTATGCCTAGATCTTGCTTAATAACATAAACATTCACACATCTAAGCACAAAAATCCGGGTTTGATTTTTTTCTTTTGACTTCTTTTTGACCCACGAATTTCAATCACTAAACACCCCTTTAGCTCTGGTACCACATGTTATCCTGTGTATTTAATCCATTACACAACACTAATCTATACCAAGATGCTAGAAAATAAGATGGAATCTTAGAGAGAGAAAGTAGAGAGAGAAACAATTAGATTAGAGAGAAAAATGGTGAGTTACAAGTGAAGTGAAAATGTAACCAACACCCTTCACCAAGTGTGGTGAAGGGATATTTATACTAGCCTGGCACTTAGGCTTTCTAAATGGGCCGGGCTTGGTTTAACTTGGGCTTTGAGCCCGAAACACGGACAATATTAGATTACAATCCAAGCCCGTTGAACCCGACTAGCCTATTACAATACAAGACCTAGTTTAACTTTCTAAGACCGATAACATTCTTGTTTGACTTAATATAATTAAGGCTAACAATCTCCCCCAATGTTGAGGTCTCTTTCTTCAAACTTCTCTGTATCACCGATGACATTGAAGATATGACGTTTAACGTTTATGCTTTGCCTTGTTATGGTCTTGTCTTGTTTGTAATGGCTTTGTTCATTCATGCTTTGTGATCTTGATTTTGAGCCTTTATCTTTTTGACTTTGAGTTCTTGAGATCGTTATCTTGCATCATCTCCTTGACTTGAATCATCTTGATTTGACTTCCTTGATCAACTTGTGCTCTTGACCAACATGCTCATACTTGTTACATTCTTGTTTGACATATGATTATAAGTCTAACAATCTCCCCAATTGATGATTCTTTATTTGACTTTGAGGCTCTTTGATGGTGGGGAAGATTAGAATCAACTATCTTGACGGATACCATCAAATCTTTGAGAAAGGAATACTAAGAATAAGAATTGTTAATCGTGATCAAATTGGGATCTTGACGCACACCTACTCAAATGAAATTGGAGGAATAGTGTGGAAAATTACTTTCAGGAAATTGAAGCGAATTTGTAATGAAATTAATCATGTGTTGGAAAACAGGTTTTTAAAGATCAGTTGACTCAATCTAACAGACACCGTGTTCGTCATAAAGATCAATGTGATATCTTTTAATTAACAAACTAAACTTAAAATCTGATGGAAAAGTGGATTTAAAAGCTCAAATTCAGATAAGGTCTTTTGTGATAAATCATTGAAAAACATTTACTAAAATCAAAAGGGAAGAAATTGTTGTTAATGTTTGTACTTACACCTTCTGCCACCACTATGCTCCAGACATATTCAAGCTTGATTTTAGTTACAGTTGCCTCCTTAGGTTAATGCAAAATAGGGGAAGTTAAATATTAGACTAATTAGGAACATTCAAAGAACAAGCTAATATTCTTTGGGAATAGTCGAACCAAGCTAAGGCGGAATATAACTTAGATAGAGAGTTAGACTTGCCTTTGTTTAAGTATACCATAGGAATTAGGAGTTGTTGTATTTTGTTTCAAGCGGGGGGGATACGTGCCCCCCTAACACTGGAAACCACCTAGTGCTAAGAAGGTTACTGTCAAACCCATGAACAATGTCAAGAAAGTTAGGTTTGTTGAACCTCTCACGTCCTCAAGCAAGATTCAATAGGTAGAGTCTTCTAAGACATCAGATTCTAACACACATGTGTTGTCTTCTATAGGAGTGAAGTGTTCTACTAGTAATTGCGGATCAAAGCCTCAAGGCAATAAAAAGAATGACAGGATTGCAAACACCAAGTAGGAACAAGAAGAATAAAGTAAAAGCCCAACCTAGGAAAGTTAATAAAATGAATCGTGTTGTTAAACCTATGTGTGATGTTGATGTTAAGCATTCACTGTCAAATGAGAATTCAGAAATTCTATGTGTTACTTATAATAAATCCATGTTTGATAGTGTTCATGATAAATGTCTTCTTGATTTTGTAAAAATGGCAATAATCGTACTAAATATGCTAAGAAACATAAAAATCAAAATATTTGGAAACCTACGGGTCATGTATTCACTGAAGTAGGATTTAAGAGGAATCAACAGGCAGAACTTTCACTATAGTTGGTAATTCGTGCCCTTTAACTAGGTTCACCACAACTAATGTAGTGCCTTCTAAGCAACCATTCACACTAGATGAAATACAAAAACTTGAGATTTAAGTCTTTAGCAGGAAACCAAAAATGCTAAAAAACATAGGTTTCGAGTAAGAAAGCTAATGATTGTGAATCTAAAAATGCTAACCACTCGCGAACCCAATCAAACTTTGGGGATCCATGCAACAGACATTCCATCAGCACTCACTTTTCTCTTGTCATGATAGGTTGTCCAGATTGTACTCTAGTATCTGGACTCCGGATGTTCGAAACACATGACAGGGAATCGCTCTCAGCTCATGAACTTTGTTAGTAAATTTCTGGGTACTGTTAGATTCAGGAACGACCAAATTGCAAGGATTATGGGGTATGGTGACTATCAGCTGGGAAATGTTGTTATCTCAAGGGTATACTATGTTAAGGGACTTGGACATAACTTGTTTTCTGTTGGCCAATTTTGTGATGCGGATCTTGAAGTTGTATTTCGGAAAAACACTTGCTTTATTCGCAATTTAGAAGGTGTTGATCTACTTTCAGGGTCCCGTGACACAAATTTGTACACCATTTCTCTTGATGACATGCTTAAATCATCTCCGATCTGTCTTCTATCCAAAGCATCAAAGACTAAGAGCTGGTTATGGCACCGTCGATTATCTCATCTCAACTTCGGTACTTTGAATAAGCTAGCAAAAGACGGTCTTGCACGAGGAATTCCTAGGCTTAAATTTCATAAAGAACATTTGTGTTCAGCATGTACATTAGGGAAAAGCAAGAAAACCTCTCACCAACCCAAAGCTGAAGACACTAACCAAGAGAAACTATATCTTTTGCATATGGATTTGTGTGGCCCGATGCGTGTGGCTAGTATTAACGGGAAAAGGTATATCTTAGTGATAGTCGGCGATTACTCAAGATTTACCTGGGTCAGATTTTTGAAGACAAAAGATGAAGCACCTGCAGCCATCATCAAATGTATCAAAAACATACAAGTTCGTTTGAAAACCACCGTCTGGAATGTTCGAAGAGATAATGGAACCGAATTTTTCAATCAGACACTTCGTGAATGGTATGAAAATGTTGGCATCACGCATCAAACTTCTATAGCTCGCACTCCTTAGCAGAACAATGTTGTCAAAAGGCGAAATCAGACTCTTGTTGAAGCTGCTTGTACAATGCTGATATTTTCTAAAGCTCCATTATTTCTCTGGGCCGAAGCTATCAATACTGCTTGTTACACCCAAAACCGTTCTTTAATACGCCTCTGATACAACAAAACTCCATACGAGCTTATGCAAGACAAGAAACCGGAATTATCATTCTTTCATGTCTTTGGTTCACTTTGTTATCCTACCAATGACCATGACGATCTAGGAAAATATGATGCAAAAGCAGACATTGGGATTTTTGTTGGTTACGCGCCTGCAAAGAAAGCGTTCAGAATCTACAACAGAAGGACCCGGATAATTACTAAAACAATCCATGTAACGTTCGATGAGCTAACAGCAATGGCTTCTGAACAATTCAGTTCAGGACCCAGGCTTCAATGTATGACTCCTGCTACATCCAGTACAGGACTCGTGTCAAACCCTGTTTCTCAACAACCTTGCTTGACACCAATAAGAGATGATTGGGATCGGTTGTTTCAACCAATGTTCGATGAATACTTTAATCCTCCACCAATTGCTGCTTCTCTAGTTCAAGAAGCTGCTGCTCCAAGAGCTGAAGTATTAGCTGATTCTCCTGTGTCAACTTCAATTGACCAGGATGCTCCTTCAACAAGTATTCCTTCATCACAAGAACATGAACAGTCTCTAATCATTTCTCAAGGTTTTGAAGAATCACCAAAAACACCAACATTTCATGATGATCCTCTTAATGAATCTCCTAATGAAGACTCAACTTCTCATGGATCATCATCTAATGTGAGACAACTCCACACTCCATTAGAACACCTTGGTAGATGGACTAAGGATCATTCAATAGCAAATGTGATCGGTGATCCTTCTCGTTCTGTCTCCACCAGAAAACAACTACACACTGACGCCATGTGGTGTTATTTTGATGCCTTCCTAACTTCAGTAGAACCAAAGAACTTCAAACAAGCAATGAACGAACCGTCATGGATCGATGCAATGCAAGAAGAAATTCATGAATTTGAAAGACTTGAAATTTGGGAATTGGTGCCGTGTCCAGACAAAGTGTTCTTGATCAAACTCAAATGGATTTGTAAAATCAAAACAAATGAATCTGGCGGGGTACTAAAGAATAAGGCTTGACTAGTTGCTTAAGGATTCAGACAAGAGGAGGGTATCGATTTTGAGGAATCATTTGCACCGGTTGCTAGAATTGAGGCCATTCGTATCTTCGTAGCAAATGCCGCTCACAGGAATATGACAATCTACCAAATGGATGTAAAAACGGATTTCTTGAATGGCGAGCTCAAAGAAGAGGTCTACGTTTCTCAACCAGAAGTAGGGATGGCAACGAG
Source organism: Tanacetum coccineum (assembly GCA_026074375.1). Lineage (NCBI taxonomy): Eukaryota > Viridiplantae > Streptophyta > Magnoliopsida > Asterales > Asteraceae > Tanacetum > Tanacetum coccineum. The sequence goes on along the minus strand of BQNB010029554.1, from coordinate 46,944 downwards.
TGAGGAAAAACCCATAACCCATGGGTACCCGCACGTAAATGGGCGGGTAATCTCGTTATTTTTCACCCGCGGGTGGGTTGTGGGTGAAAAATTATACCATCAGTAAGTGGCGGGTGGGTGACGGGTAATACATACCCATCATGGGTGTACCCATTTAAGAAACCCACGAGTGTACCCGTCTAAATACCTACGGGTGTACCCTAAACCCATTTGTGTTAAAATAAAATTTATTATACTACTTAAACATTTGTGAGGTTGTTGGTATATATTTAATAACTACCAAGATCTCCAGACTACACAATAAACTAACAATTTTTTTGAGTTACAAGTCTAAACGATGAATATGAAATATCAAACATTTAAAGATATATACATGATATATCTAGGTACATGTATGTGATTTGATGTAATGCTGATGAATTTTTCTAGTTTCAGACATGTCATTAAGTATTTTGTGAACTTAGTATTTAGAAAATTGATATGATGTCTTATTACCTAGTTTTATAGTTAGTTTACATATCATAGTTACGCTTTTATTCCATTTCATAAACCCACGGGTTTACCCACGGGCATGGGTATGAGGTCTTCCACCGCTTCTTACCTTATACACTTTCATCTGTTTCTCTTTCCCCATTCTTGATTAGTCTAATTTTACCTAGTTTTATAGTTAGTTTACATATCATAGTTACGCTTTTATTCCATTTCATAAACCCACGGGTTTACTCATGGGCGATGGGTACCCACGGGCATGGGTATGGGTAAAAAGTTGTACCCATTGGTGAGTGACGGGTGGGGGCGAGTGAGAAAAAATCCACGGGTTTGGGTGACGGGTTTGATGAACCCATACCCATTATCCAGGCAGTGTCATGATCACCTCTCACTCAAGTCTGGTGTCATCCTAACCAGAAGGATTTGTCTGATCAGGGACCACCACATCTAATAACAATTACCCAGCACCAAACGGATCTTTCACCCGCGTCTCAAACAAGCACCACGAGCATGGTATGATATGCTGTCAAGCTTCCTAATCTCTCAACAATTCTCAAAAGGTGTAGTTGATCCAACACTCTTCACACGGCATGCTGGGAACGACATATTACTGGTACAAATTTATGTTGACGATGTAATATTTGCATCAACTAAGAGTTTTCTAATCAGATGACCACTGAGTTCAAGATGTCGATGATGGGGCAGATGTCATTCTTTTTAGGATTACAAATATCTCAAAGTCCCAGAGGCATCTTCATAAACCAATCTAAATATGCTTCTGAAATTGTTAAAAAATATGGTTTGCAATCTACTGATTTTGTCGACACACCAATGATCAAAAATAAGAAACTGGATGAAGATCTACAGGGGAAACCAGTTGATGCTACACTTTACAGTGGCATGATTGGATCCTTAATGTATCTTACAGCTAGTAGACCTGACCTTAACTATGCTATATGCTTATGTGCCCGGTATCAGGCTAGGCCTACTGAAAAGCACTTACAAGCGGTGAAATAGATCTTTTGATACCTTAATGGAACCATTAACATGGGTCTATGATACTCGAAGGATATCGATATGTCCCTTACAGCTTATGCAGATGCCGATCACGCGGGGTGTCAGGACACTAGACGTAGTACCTCGGGAAGTGCTCAGTTCTTAGGTGATAAACTTGTTAGCTGGTCTTCCAAGAAGCAAAAGAGCACTGCCATATCGAGTACAGAGGCAGAATATATTGCCTTATCTGGGTGTTGCTCACAAATCCTTTGGATGCGTTCACAACTAACAGATTATGGCTTTCAATTCAATAAGATCCCTCTGTACTGCGACAACAAGAGTGCGATTGCTTTATGCTGCAACAATGTTCAACACTCTAGAGCAAAGCACATCGATATTCGCTACCATTTCATAAAGGAGCAAGTGGAGAATGGAATCGTGGAGCTATACTTTGTCCGGACTGAATACCAACTGGCTGACATCTTTACTAAACCTTTGCCTCGAGAAAGATTCAACTTCTTGATCGATAAGCTCGGTATGAAAAGCATGTCTCCGGAAACATTGAAACGTCTGGCAGAGGAAACGGACGAGTGATGGTGGTAACTCATATCCTCTATATATATATATAAACATAAAAAATCCAAAAAGATTTTCCTTTTTTTTATAAAATTTTACAAAAACAAACGAAAATATTAAAAAATCAGAAAAATATAAAAATATGTATCTCTGGCATGTCTTCTGAAAATCGATAACATTTACGGTCTTAGAAATGTCATTCAAAAATGATACGAGGCTGTAAATGAAGTTCGAGCAGAAGTTCCAAACAGTTTTCAAAACATGCCAAAAATGGCTTGCTATTATTTCAGATAGCAACCCGGTCATCATCTTAAAGGCAAGTATGTCGTCAAAAAGACAACTTGTCCTCATAACGGGAATTAATTTTCTCGGGAATGAATTACTTTATATTCATTCAAAGGCTTGTGATTACATTGCATCATAACCCGTGCTTCTTATAATCCATAAGTGTACGTGTTAGTGCGCTTATGTGGCAAAATAAGAGAAATCTTATTTTCCTGGGTGTTGTTTTTCAAAATATACAATAATCATCTTTCAGATTCAACAAATCATCATTTTTCTAAGACAATTTTGATCTATCAAATAACGACTACAACTCTTCCAATAGAAAATGAGTCATTATTTGAGAGGGAGAAACTGTCAAAATCATCTTTGTCATAATTAATAAGGTGTCAAACAGAAGAAGAAAAAAAATGGTGTCGGGTGAATAATTAAAAGGGAGTTGATAAATGTCAACTCAATCAGGCTTTATTTGCTATATGTTTAATCTTGTTGGGGTGTTAATACAATATGTGAATTTTTTTCTTGTTAACTAAACCTTAGGGGCTAGTTTTGCAATTTGGGAAACTTAGTTTGCCTTAGGAAAAGTTTAAAAGAAAATTAGAATCACCTTTAAACCTCAGGGGGCATTTATGCTAAATCTCAAAAGATTTAAACATCAAACACCCCCTTTGCCCCGTCCTTGTTATACACACGAACACAAACACATTAACATACCTAAAACCTTCCATTATTAATTATTCAAGACGTCAAGAACTCGACCTTTCTCGTTTTAATCTTAAGGTACTCACATGTTAATGCTATCATACCCATTTAATCAGACCAAACCTTTGAATTTGACTCGAAAAACCAAAAAATTGACCTAATTTTCATCATCACTTTAAAGTGTGTAAAAAGTTAAATTGATAGAGGGGTTTTGGTCTATTGAGGGTCTAGATGGTGTGCTTATAACAGTTTTTAAAGGGGTTAACTCTTTCATGGGTTTTGAGTGATTCTTGATGTCGAACTAAATGAAAATGGGTTAAAAACTTGAAAAAGTTTGTGGTTTTGGGTTTATGACTAATAATATGAGTGTTTAAGTGCATTTGAGTGGTATATAACTTGTTTGTATGAACAAATCTTGAATGTTTTGGATATTCGTGTTCATATGGGTCGAACGTGGCTTTGTTCAAGATTTTATGGTTAATTTGTGCTTTAAAGATGTTAGAATGTTGTATTGATGGTATATGTTCATGATTAAGTGATCTTAGAGGATTGAAAAGGCGTAAAATGATTATGTAAAAACTTGCATAGGCGATCAATACATAAGATTTTTGTATAGGCGATCTATACATGCAATGTTAACAGGCGATCTATACGTAAAACTTTTCAACAGGCGATCAATACAATAAGTCTTTACACAGGCGATCAATACATATAAGATTTTACATAGGCGATCTATACGAAAATCTTTTCAACAAGCGATCAATACAAAAAGTCTTTACACAGGCGATCTATACATACTTAAGTACAATAGGCGATCAATACATGGTTGTTTAACTCAGGCGATCTATACACACTATTTTACACAGGCGATCTATACGTTGAATATAGGCGATCTATACTTGATTTTTTTCAAATAGAATTATTCTCGTAATCTTGGTAACTCAACCTTATAACCTTATCTAAGTATAATTATTTCTTATCTTGTCATTTAGTGATTAAGTTAGGTGTAATTTTTCCTTAGAAATCTTAAGTGTTTGCCTTGATTTCATTAGTTTGCCTATAGTTTATGTGGTATATGCCTTGTGTGTATCCTAGTTGCATGTGTATCAGTCCTTTGCATTGTGTGCCCTTGTATCAAAGTGTTGCCTAGTATTTGTTTGCCTATCTCTTGTTGTAAACCCTGTTTTGCATCAATAATCTTGATTCTTGACCTAGATTGTCCATCTTGCCATATATACTTGCTTGTGTATAAACTGTATGTGACAACTCTTAGCAGAATCATGACTTCCATCACTGCTCAACAAAACAAGCTTGACCTTGAACTTGTTCCCAAAGAGAATCGACTTGACATTGGTAAATGCAATGGAAGAATCCCTCGTGGATTGAAACCAAAAGAGGAAACATTTCAAGTTGTTCTGGATGCACTTGCACTCACTCCTTGCTATCCTGCATTTCTCATCACTGCTGATGTTCCTGAAGTGTACATGCATCAATTCTGGAATTGCATATACAAGCATGACGACTTCTACAGATTCAAGATTGACAAGAAGAAACGATTCAAGCTTACTTTGGAAGTCTTCAGAGATATTTTTCAGATTTGCCCAAGAGTACCTGGTCGTGACTTTGATGCTCTTCCTTCTGAAGAAGACACTATATCTTTCTTAAGAGATCTTGGTCATACTAGGGTTATCAATTCTCTCAATGATGTTGTTGTCGATCAGATGCATCAACCGTGGAGAACTTTTGATGCTCTTATCAACAGAAGCCTATCTGGAAAGACTACTGGTCTTGACAAACTTCGTCTTTCCCGAGCACAAATCCTTTGGGGCATGTACCATCAGAAGAATGTAGACTACGTGGAACTACTCTGGGAAGACTTCACCTATCAGATTGATAACAAAGTCTACAAAAAGTAAGAAAAGATGTACTACCCTTGTTTCACCAAAGTCATCATTCACCACTTCCTGATTTAAGAAAAATCACTCTCCTAGAGAAACAGAATTGGGATGCACACCTCCAAAGATGACTACTTGATTAACACCTTAAGATTTGTTTCAAGAAGAGAAGCATCTCAGAAATATGGAGCTGTTATACCTGAATGTTTGACAAGTCCAGAGATGAAGGAAAGCAAAGCGTACAAGACTTATCTTAGCTATGCTACAGGTGCAGTGCCTCCCAAGGTCGCAAGGAAATTCAAGAAAGCGTCTCCAACTAAGAAAGATAGTGTTCCTGTCCAAGCAGATGAAGAACCTGTCCAGAAAGGCAAAAGAGTTAAGAGAGCTGCTAAGAAACCTTCAAATACGCCAGCAACAGGTATCGTCATCAGAGAACCCACTGTGGAAACTAAGTCTAAAAGAAAGGAAAAGGAAAAGGTAGATGTAGCTCATGGAAAAGGAATAGAGTTACTATCTGATGTAGCTTTGACGGAGGAAGCTCAGATGAAAGAAGTTCATAAGAAGAGCTTAAGAGACTTTCACAAGACACATCCTAGTGGTTCGGGTACCGTTGCTGAAGATCCACCAAGAGTTGCAAAGATCACACCCACCGTCACAAGTGAAGGAACTGGTGAGAAACCAGGGGTTCCCGATGTGACCAATGATGACTCTTCTGAGAGTGAATCTGAGTCTTGGGGAAATGACGAAGACGACAGCAACAACGAACAAGAATCAAGTGATGAAAGCAGTAAGCAAGAGAATGATAGTGATGAGCAAGAATTGGATTTGGAGCAAGATGAAGAATCTAACGATGATGATCAAGAACAAGAAGGGGGGGGTGGGGGGGGGGGGCGGGGGGAGGGGGGGGGGTGGGGGGGGTGGGGGGGGGGAGGGAGGGGGGACGGTGGATGGGGGGGGGGGGGGTGGGGGGGTGGGGGTGGGTGTGTGGAGTGAGGAGTGGGAGGGTGGTGGGGGGGGGGGGGGGGGGGGGGGGGCGAGTGGAGGGGGCGGGGGGGGGGGCGGGGATGGGGGGGGGTGGGGGGATGGGTCGTTGGGGAGGGGTGGTGGGTGGGGGGGGGGGGTGGGTGGTGGGGGTGGAAGGGTGGGGGGCGGGGGGGGGGGGGGGGGGGGGGGGTGGGGGGGGATGAGGGTGGTGTTGGTAAGGGGGTGGGGGGGGGGGGGGGGGGGGGGGGGGGTAGGGGCGGGGGTGGGGGGGGGGGGCGTGGGGGGGGGGGGGTTTGGGGGGGCGGGTGGGGGGTGGTAGGGAGGGGTGTAGGAGGTGGGGGGGACAGGGGGGAGGGGGGGGGGGGGGTGGGGGGGGGGGGGGGGGGGGGGGGGGAGGGGGGGGGTTGGGGGGGGGGGGGGGGGGGGGGTGGTTGTGGGGGGTTGGGGGGTAGGTGGGGGGGGGGGGGGGAGGGGGGGGGGGTGTTGGGGGGGGGGGGAAGAGGGCACAGGTGTAGATATAGTTTGAGGTGGTTGGGGGAGGGAGGGGAGGGGGAGGGGGTGGGGGGAGGAGGGGAGGGCAGGGGGGAGTGTTGGATTGTGAATTATTGAATCAATTCGGAGCAAGATCGAATCTTAACGATGAAGATCGGGAAGAAGGAAGAAGAGTTTGAGAACATATGTATTATCGAAGGGGGAGAGTCTGAAGATACTGATCACCCCTAGCAATCCTCCTACGGCCATTCAGCACCTCCCGCCCCCAAATCATCATCATAACTCAGTCCCGCAACTCACGCCCCCCCCATCTCCTTTTCAACGCCTAATATAAACCCTTATCGTGCCCAGTCATCCATGACCAGTGCCTACAGGAATTGTTCAAGGTACTAATACGGAAATGACTGAAGCTCAACAAGGGAATGAAAATTTAGAGACTACTCAAGAACAAGTTGTTGAAGATGCCCATGTGACAATTTTTACTGTTCCGAAGAAGACAGAAGTCCCTGTTACTAGTTCTTCTTGCTCATCCGACTTGGCATCTAAATTCCTAAAAATTTAGATATTCCTCAAACTGATGCTGAAATAGTGTCTCCACTAGATATTCATGTCCACCATGAAGTCCCTAGAACTCAAGCACCCACTCTCCTTACAATACCAGTTTCAGTTATCCCTGAATCATCACCGGTTTTCACAAACATTCCTCAATCATCACACACCTTCACTCCTACACCAATACAGACTACACCCACTCCTCCGCCGACAATTGAAACTACAAATCCTCTATCTAATCTTCCTGATTTCTCATCAGTCTTTCGATTCAACGATAGAATCACAGCATTGGAAAAAGAAGTTGTTGATCTTAAGAAAGACCCTCTACACACTCAAGTGACATCTTTAGTTGACAGTCATCTAGACACAAGGTTGGGAGAAACCAGACAAGAATTCATGAACTTCCTTTCAGAGTCTCTCACGGCAAGAATCAAAGAACAAGTAAAAGATCAGCTGCCTCAGATTCTGCCCTAGGAAGTGTCTAACTTCGCTCCACCTGTGATTGAAAAGTTGATTAAAGAATCACGTGATGAAGTTACTCTAGCAAAGGCGTCTTCTCAACCACAATCTACTTATGAGGCTGCTTCTACACTTACTGAATTTGAGTTAAAGAAGATTCTTCTCGACAAGATGGAGAAAAGTGAGTCATATCTGACAGCTCCTGAACACCGAGATTGCTATGATGGTTTGAAAAAATCTTACGCTCTCGACAAAGATTTCTTCTATTCTTATGATGAATATTCATTGAAGCGAAGCCGCAAAGACAAAGATGAAGACCCTTCCGCTGGATCAGACCGAGGGTTAAAGAAGAGAAAGCTAAGCAAAGATACAAAACCAACCACTGAACCGAAAAAGAAAGATTCAACGTCTGGCTCTTCCAAAGGCACCAAGTCTCAACCGAAATCTTCTGGTAAGTCTGTTCAATCAGAGGAACCAGTGTTTGAGGTTGCAGACTCAGACTTGCCGCAAGATCAAGAAGGGAATCTAGGTGATAATGAAGATGAACCAAGGAAAGCGACTGCCTCTAGAAGTGATTGGTTCAAGAAACCTACACCAACTCAAGAACCCACTGACCCAGACTGGAATATTGGCAAGACGACTAAGGAAGGTCCAACTCAAACGTGGTTGATGAATCTAGCAGCTTCTAATCCTTCTGATAAATCATTGAAGGACTTTGATGAATTGATGAGCACTCCAATAGACTTCTCTTCATTTGTCTTGAATGGCCTGAAAATTAAGAATTTAACTCAAGAAATTCTGCTAGGACCAGCATTCAGACTACTCAAAGGCACGCGCTCCAATTATGCTGAATTAGAATATGACTTTGAAGAATGTTACAAGGCTCTCTCAGAAAAGCTTGATTGGGAAAATCCTGAAGGCGGTGACTACCCATTTGATCTTTCCAAACCCCTTCCTTTGATCACGCATGGAAATCGTCAAAGAGTACCGTTCGAATTCTTCATCAACAATGATCTCAAGTATCTACAAGGAGGAGTTTCGACTATGACATACACGACGTCTACTACCAAGTCAAAGGTTGCTAAGTATGATCTACCAGGCATTGAAGACATGGTTCCAAACATATGGAGTCCTGTTAAGGTTGCTTATGATAAGTATGCGTTATGGGGTATATCACATTGGAGAGAACAACGTAAGTCCTTCTATGCTTATGCATGAGGCATGCAATCAAGAGGAGATGTGTATTCGACAAAGCGTATTCTGGCAGTCACTCATGTCAAGGTTATGAGGAAACATGGATACGGGTACTTAGAAGAGATTGTAGTGAGACGAGCTGATAACATACTATACAGATTCAAGGAAGGTGACTTTCCACGACTTCGGATCAATGATATCGAGGATATGTTAATTCTTGTGGTTCAGAATCGGCTCACAAATCTATCAGGGGATGACGTTGCTGACTTCGCAATAACACTAAGGATGTTCACCAGAAGTCTGGTTATTCAAAAGCGAGTCGAAGATCTTCAACTTGGAGTTGAAAGTTATCAAAAGAAGATCAACGTCACCAAGCCTGATACTACAAGACCTGATCTCAGAAAAAGGCACCCGTACACTCCATACAAAGACCCTCAAGGATTCATCTATGTCGACGACATCGGGAGGAACAGGCTGATGCGCTCCGACGAACTGTACAAGTTCAGTGACGGCACGTTAACCAGACTTCTTTCTTCGCTCGAAGACATTACCAAGAATATCGACATGACGTACTTGCCGAAGAGAAGATGGAGCACATTGGAAAAGAAAAGAGCTCATTTCATGATCAAGGACATCAATAAGCTGCTAAAAGAAAGGAGGATGATGAGGAGCTTGGAGAAATTCGTTGGTGGTAGACTCTACGGAACTGACCTCAGACTGCTGCAAAGAACAATATGACTTTGTCATATTGTGTTCATATCTCAAAGGTCATTTCGTATATCATAAACTTGTGAATTTGTAAATAAGTAGTGTAGACTTATGGTAACAATAAGGTGTGCTCGAGTATAAAAATTTTCAAGAATTTCTTAGTAAATTCAAAAAATTTCAAATTATTATACTCAGCACAGTCTTATATTCCCTCAAAACTTGAGGGGGAGCATTAAAATGTTCCTTATAGTGATTATGTAACATTTTGTCCCTGAAAGTTTAATCAATTGATATCCAAAATATCAAGGGATTAACATTTTGGATAAGGGGAGAAAATGTGATTAAACTGAACTGAATCTTAATTGTATTGTCATGTGATCATATAAAATAGACTCAATGCACTCCAACACTTAACATGTACTACGATTACGGTGCACATGTTAAGGGGGAGCTTTTAGTGATGATGAAAACTCTCAAAGTGTAAATCTTTTGATATTTATATCAAACACTTTGATTGAACTTTTCAATGAGTTTGGTTTTGATTGTGATGGAATACCCTAAAAGACCGACCATGTACTTAAATTTATGGAGTTATAAGGTGGTTAGGCATAGGTATTCAAATCCCATGATCCAACCAGAACCGGAGGGATCTACCCAGGGATATCCACTAGTTAGTGTAGAAGTCCTTAGGTATGATACAAAAGGAGAAAATGTGAGAATCGGGAATAATGCCGACTGAGATGGAGCTAACACTGGAACAAACCCAACAAGGTGTTAGTTATGAAGTCTCGGTAAGCATTGAAGGGGTTGAAGAATGAAAAAGAAATGTAAGGATAAAGGGTGAAAAGAAAGAAGCCCTCCATACACTTAGGCAGAAACTGGGTCAATACATAATCTGTCAGAAACACTAAGGTGTTGTCTGACATTGAAGATAGTCATGGACCCAGTGACGCTTTGCACAACCCCCCTAGCCACTCAAGGTCTCTCAATAGACTCTTGTTTCATTTCTCACGGAGATTACACGCATTTCTATCGACTTTCTCACTCCGAGTTGGTTGATATTGAAAAGGTGGCAGTCTGCTCCAGCCTCCGATCACTAAAAACAAAGTGCACTATTGAGTCTAGAGCCAAAAGAGATCATCAATAAATCTCATTAGGACACTTGTCAAATCATGCTTGCTAGGTCACACAATGTGAATAACAAGTTAACATATTAAGAGTCCTACGCATTATCCTTGTGATTTTGCCAGAACATCCGAGTGATTTCATTCACTATGAAGATGGAAATCCTGCTTGAGCCAACATCAAACAAGCTCATGGTAGGTGACTTGTGCGATTCTATATGAATCAAACTTGTGACAACTGGAAAGAAATGATGGTGCGATTCTATAAGAATCAAACTTGTTCCAGGTTATGAGTTGACGATTGATGAGGAATTTTGAAATGATTAACACTCTCGATGTGTCACAAAACCACTTTTACAAGTGACACGTCGATTGATTTTCAAATCAATTTTTATTTTCAATCGGTGAGATAGTAACTCGCTGGTTCACTCTTATCGTGTTGTCTGCTTTGAGACGTTCCGATAATGAGAACATGCTGAGTTTGATGAATCTGATACTTATGTGTTAGAAAGATTCTATACTACAGCTGGAAATCCTGTCAAGGAGATTCTTCTTAAATTGAATCTACCTGATCACAGGTCGATCCTCACGGATTCGAAGGTTACTCCAACCAACCACGGGTGAATGACAAAGCCATATTCGTCCCCCCGCTTTATTGCTAACTGTTTTATTTCAGGAATATTTAAAGATGGTGATGGAGGTACCTGATTCCAGCTGACTCACAAGATTCATAGCCACATGCTCATACCCGACCGACAAATATAAAGACATCATGAAAGCTCAAGTACATGTTTCAAGACTTCCGCTACTCTGATACCATACGTCCTTCTTGAAGCGACAAAGTGTTAAAGTTAAAGAAATTCAAGAAAGATGCATTATTAAAGCTTTTCAAGATTAATCAAATCAAGAAAGGTATGAGCATGTCGGTCCAGAAGTCACAAGTTCACGAGATGGCAAAGTTTACAAGATGGCGAAACGAGATTATGCTTGGTTGATGATTTCAAGAAGCTCAAAGATCACATTCATGTCAAGACTAGAGAACTAGCTCAAATCCAAAGTCAATGATCACTACATCAAATCACAAGTAAATGATTGAAGTTAATGACTACGAGCTCAAGACCGAAGTGAAAGCATAGTATGCTAAGTTTGAATTTTTTTGTAAATTGGAGTGACCTCCCTTAGGGGGAGATTGTTAGAAATACGGAAAAGTATCGGTCACTTCCAATATATGTAGTCATAGCTCGTAGTAACTAGTAATGTTATGTTAGTAAGCTAACCGGGCCAAAGTTACAATGTAAGCCCATAATATAAGCCCATGGCCGGTTAGCTAGGGATATATAAACCCTCTCCACACATGGAGAGGGTGTTGGTTGTTCATTTGTCACATTTCATTAAGCTAAGATTATCATTTTTTTCTCTCTTTAAGTGTTCATCCAACCACCTCTTTCTCTCTCTAAAACTCAAGTGAATCATTCCATACTTGTGTTAAGATTATTCTACACTTTCCACGTTTCCATGGCATTAGTACAAGCATCAACTGTAGAGTACATATCATTATCAATCCCAGTAAGAATGATATGAACAGCTTCGGCTTCAGCATCAATCTTTTTCCTATTCTCCTCTAAAATATTTGCATAAGTCTCCATTACATTTGATTCCAGTGTTGGTAAAGCACTATCAATACCAGGTGTAGTAGGTGTATCAGGATTTGCAATGAATTGTCATTTGTATGGTTCATGCTCAAGCCAGGACGAGTTCATGGTTTGGTTTAGTGTCAATGTATCTCTTGATTCGGTATTTCCACTGAACGTAGCTACCAGGTGCTAACATTAGAGGACGATCTTTTCCACCGGCTTCTATGATTGCATTGTGAAGAGCACTTGAAGTGTTTGTTTGAAGATTGTTGTTAGACATTGTGATGATTGTTGTGAAAGGATTATGGATCTTAAGAAAAGTTGTGTTGTGAATGACTTTTGTGTTTGTTATTAATGTGTTTCAATGAACTATTCAGCGACTATGGTAATAATCTGTTTGGGTCAAAATTTGGTAAGTAAAACGTACACGTTTGGGTTTAACTTTCTGAAAGTCCAAATTACGAAACCACAATTTATGAATTTCTAGAACCTATTCTGTAAGTACAAATTCCGAAACCTTTTCCGAACCCAAAACCATAATATTCCGAAACCGAAACTGCAATATTCCAAAACCGAAACTACAATATTCTGAAACCAAAACTATAGTTTTCCGAAACCGAAACCATAGAATATGAAACCAAAAAATTCCGAAACCACTTTTACGAAAGTTCAATTACCGAAACCCTTAATTATGAAAGTTCTTAGTTCCGAAACCTCAATTTATGAAACCCTTTTCTTAATCTTACTTTCCGAAACCAAAAATTCCGAGAGTATAATTTTTCTGAAACATCAGTTTCCGAAAGTACTATTTCCGAAACCCCACGATTCGAACACACTTGCAAGAATCACTTTAAAAATCACTTTTTCGTGTTATGATCCAAGATTTTTATGAAAACTTGTTGTAGACACATTAATCTTTTATAAAAATGCAAACTTTATTAACCATGCACACTCTAAAAGACGATTTTGATATAGTTTTGATAAGGGTTTTCGAGTAAAAAGTAAGAAAAAAATAAGCTAAAAGAAGCTATATGTCAGGATCATTAACGTATCGGGTTGATGTTGTTATGGTGTCAGGTGGCCGACCGGAAAACCAGCCGACCACCATTATGGTGGTGGTGGTGAAAGACTTTGAGAGAGAGAGAGTAAATGGAATATGTGTGTTTATTAAAAGATGGAGGTTACACACAAATTAATACAAAAGCCTCACCTCTCCATGGAAGTATGGAGGGGGTATATATAGGTCTTGACTCTCTAAACTATCATAACTAGACATTTTAAGTCCCTGCGAGTCTTGCCTATTTAAACTAATGTAATTCCGTAAATGGCGCTCACATTTTAGGGCTAACAATCTTCCCCCAATGTGGAGACATACGGAATTACTTACAATGTTCCTTACAAGTACAAATACAAAGAAAAATAATGACATCCAAGGTGCTTCCAATGCTGAGGTTGACTTCTGTGTCTTCTGGTCTCCATACTTGTTCCCCAGCTTGAATCATCTTCGTCTTTGCTTGTTGAAGAACCATTGTAATATGCATGAGTTGGATTAACTTCCCCCCAATTCATGCAGCATGTCTTGAAAAGCTTTCTTCATAGACTCCTTTTTGGCGAAGTTTCTGAATCAGCTTCCCCCCAAACCAACATCCGTATCTTAAGCAGATTCTGAAACTTTGATGTAGCTCGGACGATCTTCTAACATTGACATTTGAAGTGCACAGCGGAATTTTGTAGAAGAATCAGCCAACCACACCAACTAATACTGCTTCTTTGACATTTGGTCTTGATGATTATCCATTTAGGGAAACATGCAAGAGATCAGCAACAAATCTTCTCACGCTTGCAGAGTACTTTACAAACCATACTAAGTAAAGTAGTATAAACTACTTCCCCCTGGAAGTTGACCTGATTACAACAAAGTACACGTTTTCCCCCATGATGGTTTCGAACTCTCGGAAGCATCATTGACGTGTACGACCATATACTCGAGAAGTTCTTGTCATAAGCAACAATCTTGAAAAGTTTATAAAAGACATTGAAGAACTTTGAAAGATTTTACTTAGACTGTGAAGTACCATTGACGTTCTGTAGCTTCAATTATCCTGTGAGAATTGCTGATCACAACTCTACTCTTTTAATCTCTCTGTCTAACCCTTTACCAACTCCTTATCATTCTGTCGGCCATCTGTAGTGACCACTGATGGAGAAAACCCAATATGACGAACTTGAAACTGAAGTACAATCCCCTAAATTTATGACTTAAGCTTGTACTATTGTTAATTGAAGAATGGTGTAGAGGCAAATCTCTGAGTACCATACACCCGACATCAAAAGTATATAAAAAATACAACACCTCTTAAAACTATCCACAACAGCATATGCGTGTGACACTGAGCACTACAATGTAACTCCTTTAAGTGATAGCTATACACTATGAGCACTACAACGTAACTCCTTACATCAGGTATAACTAGATAGGTCAAGTCTTAATCTTTAACCTTAACGCTCAAGTAAGTTATCTTTGAAAGTCATGCATCCAACCAACCCCGACTTCAAGATAAAATAAGTACACGCCTTTGTGAAATTCCACTTCAATCTTAAATAAGTAATACCAAATCAACCCCGTAATCACTTTGACATTCAAATCCCAAAAACTAGCCGTGACGTTTAACATGAATCTTGATAAGGGTTAAATCTTCGTATGATTATATAAGTCCATGCCTAATCAATTCGGCTCACACTACCCATCTTACAACACAATTAGGATAAGCACATTGCATTATCAAATTTTTACATCTCATAACTTTCGAATGGAATTAGTGCACCACAAAATCCTTAAGCAAAATATTCAAGCCCAATTTGAAAAGAAACAAAATATGGCTTGCATTGATAGCCCATAAACTTTTTGGTATACGATTTTTTAGCCCAAGTCAACTAAATAATTCTCATAACCCTAATTGTTAGGGATTTATAAAGCCACAAAACTCACACCAGCCCTACATTATCTCTCAAACATAACGCCCCTAACTTTATCCCACTAAAAGTTAGATCTAATCTCCAATAAATCATACCATTTTAATTATCTCTCAAACTCAGATAATGCATACACAGCCATACTTCATTGACTTATAAGTCTCTCAACCATAAATCGAGTACATCACATACTTACAAAAATGCATCCATCATTCTTGATGCTACCCGTTAACTTCATTTCAACAAACCCTTTATGTCTAATCTCCTCAGATTATGACCCATGAACATAACTACACAAAAACACCAACCTTTCTGCTTCTTGACACTCGGCTTCAAGATCTTATCAACAAGGTCTCGGGTAGGTATACTTTGGTTGTTTTATGTTTCATTTAAAATAAAGGAAGGCGATAACAATATTGTTAAACACCTTTCTTTGACATTTTCGTACATGCGCCAGATCTATGATGATTGTCTTTCGTGTTTGATCTTTTAATGGTCTTGATATTTATTACTACACGAATACAACTGAGATCAATGTTATTTGTTTTACTTGTTCGAGTCTTGTTGGAGAAGCTGGAGATGGGGTAGGTTGGATGATTATGGATAAAGATATGTGACGATGAGATATAGGTAGTATTGTTGAATTTGTGGTATGGTTTGTGTATTCGATTGTAGTTGGCTGTTGATGTTGTTGGGAGTTGTTTATGTCAACACAGTTTGTCCTCTTTATTTCCCTATTTTCTATTAACCTTGACTCGTTAACTGACTCGGTTAAGTTGACCCGGTCAACTCGGTAATGACCGAGTTGACTTGGTTTGGGCAAACCACTGGTACTTTCAAAACACACCAAACCGTTGTTATTATAGCCAAACCGCCACCACCAAACCGTTGTGGCCAAACTGCTGGCTGGTAGCAAACCGCCATGGTGGTGGTTTAACCAAACCGCTACCACCATACCGCCACCCCACCAAACCGCCACTGACTTTAAATTTGGGCAGCGTTTTGTTTAGTCAAGACCATGAAAAAGTCAAACCGCTAGGAGCCTATGCACCAAACCGTTGGCTAGTAAACCACTGGCTAGATGGTAGACAGCTGGCTAGATGGGACCACTGATAAACTGTCAGGTACTATTTTTGTTCTCTATCACAAACCCAAACTGTCTTTTCCTTTAGCAAACCACTACTAAGAATCCAAAATCTTAAAAATAAGCTTCAAAAATAAGTTGTTGAAACACAAATAAAGATGAACAAAGCTCAAAATAACTCATAGGACCAAAAAACTTTATGACCTTTTGGATCTGTTTTAATCAGATCTGGAACAGAATTCAAGACAAAAAAAAGACATAATATGACTGCCATCACACGTTTTGGACATGGAACATATTTCAAGACTAAAAAAACATGACATTTTGGACTGATATGGACATAAAAACTCATACGAAACTGAAAAAAATACCATAAACACCATATAAAATCAACCTAATAGCCTAAGCTCTGATACCAATTGTCAGGATCATTAACGTATCAGGTTGATGTTGTTATGGTGTTGGGTGGCCGACTAGAAAACCAGCCGACCACCATTATGGTTGTGGTGGTGAAAGACTTTGAGAGAGAGAGAGTAAACGGAATATGTGTATTTATTAAAAGATAGAGGTTACACACAAATTAATACAAAAGCCTCACCCCTTCATGGAAGTATGGAGGGAGTATATATAGGTATTGGCTCTTTAAACTATCATAACTAGACATTTTAAGTCCCTACTCGTCTTGCCTATTTAAAATAATGTAATTCCGTAAATGGCGCTCACATTTTAAGGCTAACAATCTTCCTCCAATGTGGAGACATACATAATTACTTACAATGTTCCTAACAAGTACAAATACAAAGAAAAATAATGACATCCAAGGTTCTTCCAATGCTGAGGTTGACTTCTGTGTCTTTTGGTCTTTATACTTGTTCCCCACGAACCGTAACCTTTAAACATAGAAAACTAGATATTTAAACCCAAAACACAGCAAAAATTTTCCCTTGCGATGATACCACATGATTACCCCTAAATTACTAATCCTAACACATGATCACTTACAAACATCCATACAAACGAAAAAATAGAGATTTAAGAAGAGGTTTAGAGCAAAAAGTAGAAGAGAAAGTAGATTCGTAATAAAGGAAGTTTGCTTGTAAATGAAGAATAAGGAAAACAACAAACACCTTTTCCATGCAAGGAGAGGGCTATTTATAGTGCTAAAACCCTCTTGGACGCCTAGTGTTTATCTCCTGGGCCGCGCTTGGCTTTTGTTGGGCTTAAGGCCCAAAACATGGACAATATTAGCTTAATGTCCAAGCCCGTGAAACCCGACTAGCCTATTACAATTTACAAACTAAGACCGATACTTACTAAAATAACCGAATACATTCTTGTTTGACTTTATTATTTCTAAGGCTAACAATAACTCTTGTCCATAACCTATATACATATTAGAAATTGTCCAATTAGTCATTATTTATCATAAAGAACTCAAAGTTAATGACTTTGTAAGAATTTTATGTTTTTTCTTAAAGTTGTCACTTTTGACCCATTATGACTCGTAAGTTCATCAGCTTCTGTTTCTATCATATTGGACTCAAAACTATTTTTAATAAGTTCCCAACAATAAGTTGAACATTGTGATACGAATACCACATTGTAATACCTTGTATAACTCTAGATACAATAATATTTGTAAAAATAGTCAAAATCTTAGCGACTGCATTGAAGCTTGTTGTGCAGGTTTCCTTTTAGCCATTTTTGACACTTTCTACAAATAAGTGAAAACATACAAGAAAAGGGAAATACACAAATAACTCAAACTTGATCGATACATATGTGGCAACAATTTAAAGTCCCCAAAAAAGAGCAACTTGCAGACCAAAAGAAGACATTACTTGCTAGTACACTGTCACTGACATGACTCACCTCCAAAGGAATCATTAACTCCATAGGCTTCTCCAAGAAGACTGCTTTGTTCTCTTGTTGTAATAATATCTGCATACATAAGCAAAACAAAGATTCAAATAATTAACATGAGTAGAAGAATTATGTATTGTAAAGATGTATGTGAAACATTTACCTTCTCCCATCACCAGCTGTAAACTCTTGCTAATCAGCTACTGATTCATCTTGAGCAGTAGTACTTGATGCATGCTATAGGAAAAAATGTTATACGAATTAAATTTTGTAATAGGTTAGGTGTCAAAGGTTGATTAAGCTATACACATTTTTCTTATTCAAATGAAGCACCATTGCTACTTTATACTTGTTGGGATATGTCCATATCACAAATAGTTATATGTCCAGAAAGTACGTGAGCCTATGAGGTCGCACACGTTACGTTTAGATTCAATTTACATAATGTAATTAATCTATATAAAGTATTGTATTGATTATCATTTCATGATAAGTACATCACGGACGTTAATTAAATGGTTACTTAACAGATGTTGGCTAACGGTAGTTAACAATTACGTAAAGGGACTTAGTTGTAAAACCAACCAAAGGGAAGGTCCTAGAAACCCCCTTGGCCGGCCATATATAAGGAAAATGAAAGAAGAGAGTTTTCCTTATTAGATAAGGATTAGGGAAGTTTACTTGTTCCATAAGTTTGGTTTCCTATATAATGAATCTTGTAATTCATTATTTGCTAATCTTCAAAACCCTAGCAAGCCAAACTTCTTCTTCTTTCCCTCTTATAAAACCGGTCGAACTCCCCTAAGTGAAGGGATTCGATTTTGTTTAACAACAAAAGTGTTTGGTTTGTTATCGTGATTAAGAACTAGCATTCTAATTAAGTTGCTAAAACGCGTGTGTGAAACCATAGAGGATTCTTGTTTTAGAATCTTATATTTTCATATAGTGGTTCGATTCAAAATCTCAAATCCGAAGGCGTTTTTGTTTGATCTTTAATAACCACAAGAAAAGGTAAAGAAAGGTAGTTTCTTGTTTATGTTAATTAATTGTATGCTATACGTGATCTAATTATCCGCTGTATTTTACTCGTATATATTACATGTCTAATATGTTAAATTTCAACCGTGGCATCACGAGTCATCGTATAGTGTAGTTAATTACATATAAAACGTAAAATTGGACCTAATAACATATGATTCACATGTTTTCTTGTTTTTATTTTTAAACCAACCCATGGGCGTGTTTTCTTGTATGATTCGACACATAAGGGTTGTTAAAAAATAGTAGAAGAAAAACCCTAGGTCGTGTTTTAATTTTACGTGTTAATAACGCTTGATTATTTGCTTATAATAGTCGTTATTTAACTTGTTTGCCAAGATTACTTGTTTAATTGATTCTCCATGATGAACACATGCATATTTATCATGGATAATATGTATAAAAGGTAAATCATTGGATTTTCATGTATACATTAATTGTTAATTGGTACGATAATTGTTATATGTTTTAATTGTTTATATTTGCTTATAGGTGTGACTCATGTTCAAAGCAAATGGTTCCTTGTTATAAAAATAAATATAAACATGACTAAAAACTATAAAACATGATTTATTATAAACGATTGTTCTTGCGAAGTTTTATGTGTCATCAAGGGTTGAGCTTACATCCCATAATAAACTTAGTGTCCCGCGACAAAACTTGCAAATATAATTGTTTATAATGTGTTTTTCTAAACTAAAGATCTATAATTTTATCAATGACGAAATTTGCTTTATACTATTTACTTGCAAGGCATAACGCATAGGGTTTGAGGTATCTCGTGACAAGGCTTAAGGATTGTACCCCTCGTCTTTATAAATAGATGTGAGGGGGGTGCTAGTTTATACATTTTTCTTTACTCATTCATTAATTAATACAATGTTACATTTGGGGTCACTTGTGTGGTTACTTTGAGTTAATATTTTGCGCTAGCTTACAAGGTTTATTGGTCTTTTTTCTAACAAGTGGTATATGAGCAAATGTGACGTTGGTTACTTGAAGTTGGGTCGACTAAAAGGTGTACAATCCCATCAAGTAGTTTGTTCTCTTTTTATTCTTCGGTTTCTGTGCAGCGCCGGGAGATTTCACGCTGAGGGTTCGTTAACGGTTGGATCGTTGTGAAATTTGAATCGTAGGCCGAAGACATATAAATCTAGACAATCATTGGAGGGATCTTATATAAGAGGTCCGTAGATAGAGATAAAGGTTGTCGAAGTTGATGGTTCAGAATTTGTAGTTTCTATTCAAAGGAGATTTTGATCAAGGGTTTGAAGGCTTAAGGTTATTAAGTTTTTTGTAAGAGTATTGGGTTAAACAAGGTTGGTATTGCAAAGGTTTAATACAAATTACCTAACAAGACTAGTCATATAACCTTTTTATCAATCCGAACTAATTTTATTCACTTTACGATAACGAATCACGACACAAAAATCTACACAAACGCCTACCTAAATCCTAAGCTCTAACCTACCTAAATCAAGGGTTTGTACGAGGTTGAATCTCCATGTTCAATTTTTTTCTATTACAGTTTGCTTATCCGTTTTTTTGATTATTTGTGCTAAGCAAAGCGGAGAAAAACGTATGAAAACATACAAAAAACATACAAAATGAATCACTTCGGTATAAAAACGTACGAAACCATACAAAAACGGATAAAACGTAAAAAAATGTATGAAAACAAATGAAAATTAAAGGCGGTGGTGGGAGCTGAGTGTTGAAGAAGCGAGAAGAAGTGGGAAAGTGAAAGTTTATATCTGAAATATTAAAGAGGCTTAGAAGTGATTCTTAGCACTTATGCCTGCAAAAAAACAAACAAAAACCTATGCACGCGAGGTTTGCAGACAAAAGAGGAAAAAAGTGCTTCTTATCTACATGAACAAGTTCCAGTTATAATATACACCAAGATAGTAACAGCTTACACTCTATGCAACAATATCCTAATGTACAACTTAGAATAACAAAACCCTAAAATATTTATATCCAATATTATAACCTTAGATGATTGAAAGATTGTACCTTTGAGTTTACAAATGCAAAATTTTAGAATATGTAGTGTTTCGTATGATATAATGTAAGTTGGAATAGAAACAGTTATTACGATTTAATGAAAAAATCTTGTTTGTTTACAATTATGCAATGCAATGATTCATTACAAGTAATGACTCATTACACCGAAAACCACCATTTTCATTTCTTAGGGGTCCCCTCCTTTTTTTTCATAACGTCTTGTAATGTAATCAAAATTACAAAAAACTCCACCATTAATTAACCACATTAAATAAACTTCTTAACAACAATGGGCATTTTAGTCTTTTTCTTATCGATTGCATTCCGTCTTATCATATCAACCAAACTTTATTAATAAAGGTAATGAATTATTACATTAAATCATTTATTCCATTACGTCGTTTATTCCATTCATTTGACATTTTATTACATCCTACCAAACGAACCCAAATAGTACAAGTGTAATTTAATTGATTTAATTTTTTAAAATGACTGTATGAGCCAGTTGGGACTTGATCCCAGACCAAGTAATGAGAACCGATCCTAGTCCTTTCAGGACTTTGTCCTAATTCGGGATTCCGGGGGTCGAACAAATCCCAGACCTTTGAGGCTTTGGTTTTAAACCAAATCTCAAACACAGGTCACATCCCATCTATTATTAACCATTCTGGAGGTATACTGAGATTTTGGTATTTAATCAATGAATTGCATCTATAGCAGTTACTCGGCATTACATACATCTAAATTACAAATTACAATTAGAATGTGAAATTAAATCAATGGTGATAACTTAACCTTTTATTGTCCTGATTAGTCCATCAATAAATTTCACTAGTCTCATCATGTAGCAGCCATCTATTATTATTCTTTTTGTTTCTACCCTTTTGCCGGCTATGTTAACAGACAGATCTTCACCATATAATCCGCATGTCTCAACTTTCGGTGTTTGTTTCAGATGAATGTTTCTGGTAGCAACTACATTGATCCAGCAATGAAATATCTTCACTTGGTAACGATAATGCACCATTACTCAAGTAATTTCGAGCAACCCTCTTTCTGCAGAAATATATCAACTCAAAAGTTAAACCCATGAAAAAATCAAGTATATAACATGTTTTGTTGCACAAGCGCGTATATTGTACCGTCTTTGGTTTGGTCTGTTATTGGCTTCTGATAAACGCGAAGATTCCGATCTTGAAATTTGGGAGAGTGATGAGAGATATTCATGGAAAATATAGCCTTTCAATGATAATTGTGACCGTAAAGGAACTATTGATTGAACTGTATTGCAAAGAGGCGAGTCCAACATGCTGCATATACATGTAAAAAAGTTCATTAGTCAGTAGTAGCGCATATGTCTACATAACAAGTCAAATAATGACTTTCACATGCCAAACGCTTGCATTTACTTGCAAAACAATTGATCTTATGAGGCATGCAAACAGCAAGCCAAAAAACTGAATTCCATATTTCTGGGGAGTAAAGAAAGAAACAGAGGTGGCAAACAGGATGGGGTTGGGTAACAAGTCAAAACAAGTTGATTTAAATCAGTTTTTGTCCATACTTTTAGATTTTTATAGATATTTTAGTGTCAAAACTCTATACGATTAAGATGTTATATTATTTCAATGCTAATGTAATGTTAAATACTATGTTTAGGCATTATGCTTTAAAAATATACTTTGACTTTCGACCCGTTTGCCCCATTCCTTTTAAAATTAATTTACGGGTTGGGTCCAATAGAGATGAGACATAACCCAAATCAAATCATTCAGGAGTTAATAGGTTAAAATTCAAGTGGAGATCTATCATTCTACCTCTACCCAACTCTTGCATTTTAATAAACATGATTATATTGCATCATTGAGGTCAAATAATTGTAACGGTACCTTTTCAAGGAGACTCCACTTTGCAGCTTTTTATTTCCTAAACTCTTGACAAATTTGGCGTTTTGGTTGACCAGTTTTCCCAAAGAAGCAGAATTAGTTGATGCAGCCAGCATCTCAGACACCAAATCCACTCTACCATTTAATCCGGTAGATACACATTTTTTTGCATATAAACAGAAGCCATGCTGAGCAAATGTTGATGCAATTTGCAGTTGGTCATCGTGCCAGCTGGACGACTGTGATTTCTCAAATGAGAACATTGATGGTTTTACGTAATCCTGCATTATCAAAAGACTCGACATTCAAAACAGCATACAAATTGTAATGTATCAAATAAAAGTATGCAAAATATATACTTACACATGTTAATGACTGGCAGTCAGCAAGTAATAAATCTGCGTCGGAGATTAAATTAGTCATTCCATAAGACATCCCTAAGGCTTCCAACGTGTCTTTTTCTTCAATAGAAACATATTGACTCAATTCCTTACTGCAATTTCTAAGTTTTCTCCATGTTTCTTGTACAATATCTGTTGATGCCACTGTTTTAGGCCCGTGAACAGACTCCGCTTTCCTACTGAAATCTATTCGGCTACATTCATCCATCATTTGATAGTCTCTAGGTTGATCTTCTGTGGGTTCAACGTGAGAATCTCCAATTTCCTCTCCATGAACTGGTGTTGTATCTAAACCCAAATCTTTAACCATTTCTGAGACTTTATCTTCTTCCACCATATTTCTGGGTGCACAATCAGTGTTTGTAGGAGACTCTTCTACTCCACCATCAACATGCCCACTAGAGCAGAGAGTAGAGTACATCATTGTTCCATTCTCGATTACTGTGTCAGGAACATAAGAAGATTCTGGAACACAAGATACATCTCCAGACTTGCAAACACCATTAATATTGGAAAGAGATGGTACTTCAGACGGATGACAAGTTTCCTCCAGCTGCTCATTTCCCACATGGAAGAACTTGCCATCATTTATATCCATGCTTTTATTACATAAACCGTCGTTTAAGCCCTCTTCTTCTGAATCAGACGACAGTACTGCATTGTATTTTCTTCTTGCATTTCTTGTGTCGACAGGCACTTCTGCCATTACATCTTCGTTTAGATCAAATAATCCTTCATTCCAGCAGTGTCCTGAATCAGAAGACATTTCTACATCATATTTTCTCTGTAGAGTTCTTCGTGTGGAGGCAACTGGAGAGTTTGAGCAACTGGGAAGCTCATTAGTGGTGTTGCACCGAGCTGCAAATTCATTTCCATCCTGATCAGAGCAGTGCATGCGTAGCATTTCATCCTTTTTGGCGTCAATATCCTGTGTTTCTTTAACATCTTCCTCTTCTTCCTCGATTATCTCCATCAAGGCAGCATCTTTTTCGATCAACAGAGTCGACTTGGTAATCTCACTCTCAATCATTTCAGACAGCTTGGAAGCGTAACCACAGGGAATCATCTGTGGTAGAACATGATGCCCAGCATTAGTATCAAACACCAGGGGAGCATATGTATTCCGCACTTCACTATCTGTACAATCAAGAGAACGTGAGGTCAGCAACTATTGTTTCAGTAGAAGTGGAAAAATCGGATTACGAAGGTTGGATCATGTGTCAGCGGTCCAGTCAGGTTGTGTCGCCTGTAAGCACTTCTTATTCTTTCTGCTTTTGATATTATAAATAATCATTTATTGTTATGATTACAAACTATATTATTACAATAATAATCATTTATTGGCAGGTTGTGTCGCCTGTAAGCACTTCTTATTCTTTCTGTTATTTAAATAATAAATAATCATTTATTTTTATGATTACAAACTATATTATTACGATAACAATCCAGACTACCAACCCATTCACCTAAAAATTTAGGTATATTCCAAACATAATTTCTATACTTATTATTTATTATAAAATTGTTTATCATATATAGTTACACCGTTACACAATCTTGTCAACTAACTAACCTTTTTTCTGATATTGACCCTGGCACCAAAACTGGAGAAGCATGATGCTTTTACGAATATCACCTTGGCAATGGTCAATAAACCGCTCTACCAGCACAGGCTCGATTTTAGTTTTTTCTGCAGCGCAAACCTAAGGAAATACTTGTAGATCAAAATACAGGCCAAAATGGCAACATGGTAGAATTTGAAACAAAAATGTGTGAATGTGTCCATTACCATATATGCAAGGTTGAGGAGCTCCTCTGATGATGGTATTCTAAAGCACACCTCTATCCTATCTAAGTTATTTGGTAAATCAGGATCATCACCTATTAACAAAATCAGGATAACAGTGATTAGATCGCATAATAAAATTTTGATAGAAAGGAAAATATTTAATAAACTCTTACTGTTGCTAGTCAATATCATTGGTCGTTTTGCTGTCTCTGCAAGTTGTTGTATGGTAGCAATAAAACCACGATCTTCATATAGAGTTGCATCCACATCCTCAAAAAGAATTAGTGTTTTAATTCCAGTTTGAGAACTGATTGGCGTTAAAGAATATGCACCACCATTTTTTGAATCTTCATCATCTGATAAGGGTATCAAGTCAATAACATCGGTAGACATTTGAACATCTTCCGCCTTACGTTTGGTAGGGGTTGACTTTAGTTGACTCTTGTTATTTGGATTTTCGGGATTGGGCATAGAGCTGATCATAACAATTGTCAAATACGGTGTGATTGACGGATAACACAAATTATAGGGTTTTTGTTATTATAAATAGGGATAACAATAACATTTAAATGTCATACAGCGGATAAAATGTAGCTAACCTTTGAAGCCAGTGTGATTCTACAGCTTCCCCAAATTTTTGCTTGACGAGTGCACCATTTCTCCAGTCTGATGTATTCACCTAAAAAGGTGTATTGATGTTAACTTTCAGAAGTTTCACTAGATTTAAGGAGTATAATAATAAAATTTTAAGAGTCATATTAGCTTACCTCAATAACTTGAAACCCCTGCTCTTTGGCACAGGCATAAATGGCTGCAGATTTCCCACTCTGCAAAAAAATAAGAGCTATTTTAACTTCGGTTACAACATAAAAGATATTTACTAAAGGCTATAGATAATTAAGTGAAAGACAGAAGATACATACCCCAACTGGGCCTGTAACTAAAAGAACATTCTTGAGGTTAGTTTCTTCCTCAGTATCAGAACCAGAGTCACTTGGACAGTAGTTAAGATCAAAGTCTTGCATGATCCGGTAATCGTTATCTGTAGGACATTTATTGGTTTTTGGACCCTTCTCTTGCCATAAATGTAGCCATTCATTAAGAAGCTTAACAGATTCAAAGTTTCCACAAATCTGCAGATCACACAAAGATTAATTATTGCACTAAAAGATAAGTAGTAGGGTATCTTTGTGCAAAGTCAAAGTGAATATAAAATAAAGGGAGTATTATGTTATGCATATCAATAAACATATCTTTTGCTGCACTTGTAAAGAGATTCTGATTTAAGATATCAAACCTCAATGGCCTTTTCAGGCTGGTACTTTGTTGTCCATAAACAATTCTCAGGCTGATAGCTACAATCGTGATAATTTAATGCCATCCTGATAACACAGAAGAAAATTTATTAAAATACAACTATTAAGACATAATTGTTGAAATTAATTTATGAAGAAATATTTTAAAAACATGGCACACAGTTCGATTGATCACTTAAGCAACACTGAACAATGCGTTAACCAGCATTTTGTTTCATAATTTCCTAAACTGTCTAGAACTAACTTTTTAAAGATAAAAGACAATGTTCACCTTTTTAAAAGCAGCATATCCTGCCACTGAGTATCCAATTCTGAGTTATCTGAAAACCCACCTGTTTTTCCAATTTCATGACCCTGCCAATTTAGCGATACTAATATGACATACGCATACTTGACTCTAATAAGCAATGTACGAGTGACATATTCATAGGAACTTATTGGCCACCGAAATAGGCAAATCAATGCTTACCACCTCAATGTTTTGGATATCTAGAAAGTTATCAAACTCCAAGCAACTGACTGATCCTTTAAAATTCTGTTGCAAGCAAACTTCTTCAGGATCTTGACCAGTCCTTGTGGAGATGCTTTCAGAAAATGTCCAGTTTGTCCAATCAACAGAGAAAGTTTCACCCTGCATAGGCGATTGTCAAGATCAGATGTAATAAACAAATATTATAAATAGCCAAGTAGGCATTCAAGAAATGATAAAGTAGGTAGAGTAGATAGCTAAGATCAAGTGATTGGTCCTTGCCTCATTTCTCTCAAATATATGAACAGGGCTGAAATCGTTGTTGCCTCCCTTTCTCTCAACATGGCACCAATTATTCTCTGTGCCAGTATTCTCGGTGTTTTTCTTGCCAAATTTCCTAGATGAAAAGAAAGGATGTATTTGCTTTCCTGCAAATATACGTGAATTTTCCTGATACAGAAAGATAAATATTTCAGATCCAGAAAGATAAAATTGATAAGGGTTGTATTTACAAGAACAATATTTACAATTCACACAAAGAATCTATCACAGAGCACTGAAATTAGCACCAACCTCTGCAGTCATTTTTGCCTCTAAACGAAGATCAGGAATTGGTTTAGGGGGACTAGCCAGCATTACGTCAGAAGAATTTTCATTTAGGGCACCCTTACTGGCCTTTCTTGATGGTGTTGCATTCCTTTGTTGCTTCTCTGGAGTGCAGCTAGTCTGGCGCTTCTTTGGTGTAGAGCTAGTTCGTTTTCTGAGCTTCCGAGGGCTCTTTGAATCTTCAAAGCCACATTAGAACAATATTAAACATATGCGAAAAATCATTGCACTGACATATATTGAGGGAAGGGAAACTTATGATTAGTAGGATCGCGAGCCGATTGATATCTTGACAAGACGTGCACGACTTTAAATTTTATGAAATGTTAGAAGACTGTTTATTGTATAGAACACCCCAATAAAGGAGTTAGTGATTCCTTAAGGTTTAGAGATCTGCTTAAAATAATGGCTATTAATATTTTACTAGGCCGCTATACCATTTTAATGAGAAACAAAGTACTTGACGAGTGAAGGACAAATACATTGGTCCCCTGTCCTAAAGATTATACAGACACACAAGCATGTCTTAATTGTAACGATCTCAAGCTTATGAGCCCTAGAATGAAGCTACGGAAATAGGTCATTCAGCGTCACTTAAAAATGGTAATAACTGAATAAGTATTTTGATACATGCCATGGAATTAGCAACAGTGCAAAAAACAACAACCAGACAGATAGTTGGTGAGGATCAAAACAAAGGATTTGCAAATTATTTTCATCAAACTAAAAAGCTTGAGCAGTAGTTCCAAGCTTATTAACAATTTCATCAGTGAAAATGAGTTTCTGTAATTCTAGTTACATTATTCTATCAATGGGCCAAGTAATAAGGGTTTCAAAAGAATTAAAGATGATATAGCTAGAGAAAATTATCATACTTGTAATGGCGTCTGAAGGAGAAAAGATTTGCTCAATTTTAACAGGTGATTGGGGAGACAGTGGCTCCTTTTTCTGTCTCTGTTGTTGGCGTCTCTCAGAAGCTTTCACAAAGAAATCAACTTCTGCACAAAACAATATAACTTATAGTGAAATGCATCGTTGATGCCATATAATGAGAACAGATTTACATGATATGCCAACTAAAGCAATAGTGAGCCATATGTTCAGCTCTACAATCACTTACTAGTAGTAGAGGGAGAAACTTCAGTATCCTTTTCCGCAGCCTCATTTCCATTTGCAGCAACCTGATACCGATAAGAAACAGTTATTGTTTTCAAACAGAGACATAAAAGCCCATGCACTAACAAGTTTTCTGGGAGTTGTCATTGTGGAACAGGATAACCATGAATGAGGCACATGAATTTGGTTATATGCTTATCACTAAGAAGCTGAAATGTGCATCCAATCACAATGGAAACTTTCAACATACACATACTCTACACAGTGTTGATAAATCCATTGTTTTACCTTTTCCTCCAAGTAATAACTTTAGAATAATACAATAAACTTAAAAGTCACGATCCAAATAAATATACCGACTCGTAACATCTTGGTTGCATTCTCTTTCTTTACATAGTACAAATATATTCTAGTCGAACGACATTGTTTAATAATACTTTGGTCTTTGGCAACAATCGGCTTGGAGCGTTTAGCTTATAGCATTTAGATTTTATTTTAAACCCTCCTAATGAAACACTAATCGAAGAAGCTTTTAACGTTTAATTTTTATAATTATACGCTTGTTCTACACGTTATAAGTAATAAAATGCTACCGCTAAGCATAGACATAATGTTGAATTACCACAAGGCTCAAAATACAACGATGTAGCCACTCTGCTCACAATCAAACAACAACGCACCTAAAACAAGCAATATCGCTCCGCCTATTTTACGCTAATCGTTAACCATCATCCAAATTGTATTTTAACCTATATTCTTCACACTTCTGAAATATCTCCTAAAATTAGCTCAATTACACTCATTAATGAAGTAATTAAGATAATAAAAAATCAAACAGACCTTTCTCGAAGCTCGTTGAGCCGATGGCACTTTCGGCTTCCGTTTCTTACTTTTCGCAATTTGACTCTGACTCTGACTTCCACCAACACACTCATCGTCACCTTGTCCCTGCTCCAAATCAATTGGCTCAATTTCATCATCTACTAATACAACATTATCCGGTGATTTATGCGGAAAGAGTGTCGATTGAATCAATCGGCGACGAACGCGCGGTTTCGTCTCCGAATTCGGTGAATTTTCCATCCGATTAGATGAATTTGTGTTCAATTTGGGGGTTTAGGGTTTGGTATGAGATGTGTGTTTTTTTAAGATATGAATGGATTTGGGGGAATAATTAATTTAGGGCTGGTTTCCCGCCTTTTGACTATTTATAGTTTGACAAAAAACAAGTGAAATTAATTTGTACAGTAAATTAGTGGAGGTAAAAATGGAGTTCCATTTCCCGCCCTTATTCAATCTTTTTATGTTTTGTAGTATTTGATAAGGGGCGTAGATATGCTACCGTATAAAATTAAACGAAATATTAAAGCCATTATTAATTTTTGAAAGGATATTTCTTTTATGTAGTGGGAAGAGTAAATGATAGAAGTGTGTTTGTTTTTTTCTTTTAATTATACAAGCAGGAAGAAGAAATAAAAAAAGAGTTTTTGTTTATTCTTAGACATAAAATGCAAAAATCACTTTTTTTTGCTCTTCAACTTGTAATGATTATCATTTCTTGCATGTTAAATACTTCAAATCCACCTCTTCTTTCACATGCATAATTTTACTGATTAAACGTAAAACATTTAAGAAAAAACAAACGCAACTTAATATATATGACTCATTAGTTTACGGTTCCCTCGCAACTTATTAGCGTGAGAAAAACATGATGTACATATTAGGTGTGTTTGAAGAAATTAGTTATAGCTAAAGTTTATTGTTCATGTGTTTGACGAATTTGAAACTAGAGAATATGTTGGAAGGTGAAGTATTTTTTTTATCAGGGTTCTGAAAGGCGCGCAATGGCATCATGGCGTGACCTTCACATTATGAAATAGGCATAGACGTCGGCTCTAGGCGTGGTGTGAGATGAGACGTGGAAAGGCACGATAAGACGTGACAATGCACGATAAGCACGACGCGTTGTCTAACTTTCAAGGAATAAAAAGAAATTACATGCAAAATTAATTTATTGACTGTACTTTGTATGTATAACATCTGGTTACAAAGTCGGTAAATATAAAATATGTTATAAATAAATTTGTAAATATTTTGTCCCGCTTTTTAAGTCACATTTAAGAAAATGTCGTGACTTTGCCATGACTTTTACAGCCAAAGGTATAGCCATGCCACTACGCTAACATTGATTTTTATATATGTCTTTAGCGAGTTGGTTTTAGCTAAAGATTATTGCTCTAAAATAATGTAAAAGATATATTGAATTAAATATTTTGGTGACAGATGAAGGTAGGTACATGTAGTTCCTAATGGCTCTAGAAATAGAACTCAAAATAGTTGATAAAGATCCTTTAATCTTGGTTTCTCTTTTTTTTATGTTAAACAAAACTAACATAAAAAGTGCACTACTTTGAGAATTAAAAATGTCAAAAGACTGCAAGTGTAAAAACATCACGTGACATACCCAGAAAAAGGAAGCTTGTGGTTCCTTAAGGTTTGGGAATTAACTTAAACGAGGTTTTTTTACTCGCGTTGCGTTGCGGAATGTAGAGTTTTACGTGAAAGACTAATTTTGTAATAGAACGATAACTCAACGACTATTTCTGTATAGTGAGTTAGTCATTAAGGACTAATTTTGCAAAGGACCAATAACCCAATGACCATTTTCTTAAATTGTTTCAAGAATTTTTGACGAAAATAGTTATTTGGTTAGCGCTCTGTTGCAAAGTTAGTCATTAAAGACCAACTTTGCAACGGACCGATAACCTCAAAGACTATTTCCGTATAGTACGGTTTTATAATTTTATTTTTATAAAATATATATTAAACTTCAACATTTTTTATAAAATCGTGCGTATATCATAAGCAATACAACATTTGCTCGTTTTATTCGCAATTTGAATATCTCTCCATTGGCATTTTTCATGAATGAATCGATAGATATACGTTCCATATTTGATAAATAAATTTTGTTATATAAAAAAATTCTTAAATAGGAAAAAGTTAAAGGTCGTTTTAGTAACTTGTTGCATAGTTCAAGGGTGCGTTTTGTAAGTTTTTTTAGTATTAAAGTTCCGTTGAGAAACGTATACTTTTTATTTTTAATTATAAAATTTATATTACTTTATAGGGTATTACTATTGGTACCCAGTGGCCTACTGAAAAGTATTAAAAAGCTACAAAACATTCTTTTTGTCCCTTTTATTTTCAATACAACACAGTTTTTTATCAGTTTTTGTTCTGTACTTTTGACAATTTAATACTTTTGACTTGTCAAACTTTATATTTTGTTCCGCACTTTCCGTTTCACAGTTTTATAGTAACAAATACAAAATTATAAAAATAAAAAATAAATCAATCAATCAAAAAACACAAAAATTTAAAGAGGGTGCAAATGGTGTTTAAGAGAGGGTGTTAAGGCTAGATGAGTGGTGATGAGAAAGTCACCATCCACCTCAACGCCACATCAGACTCACTCACACCCATCTTTCACCCGTAGTGGTCACCACTCACTTGTCATAACTCACATTTCACTAAAATACTCACTTTATAGAAAAATATATCTCACTAAATACCCCACAGACACTCACAACCAAAATAAAAATAATAAAAACATCACAACTTTTATCACTCACTAGTCGTGAGTGACTCACCATTCATACACACACTCACGCGTGAGTTTGATGTGTGGAGTGGGCAGGGGCGGACCTATGGTTTAGGTGTCACACCCCGCAAATTTTCGTTCAATAATTTAGCCGTTACCGGTCGATAATTTAAATTTTTAAAGTTTCGTTTAACTTTTACGTTTAACCGGGAAGTCGTCCCGTTATTATTTAAGATTCATTGCTGGAAGTAATCCGTGCATCCGATCGTTGTAGTTTTCCGTCATTAGACGCGTTTTTTACGTTTTTAATTGATATTTAAATTTTCAGTAATTTTCGTGAAGCCGTTATTCATTTTCGTTACTTACGTGATCGATTTAAATAATAACATTTACTTGTGCATGAAAACCTTGAAAATTAAATCAAAGCTTCCGCTATGATCCTTGAATTATGGAGACCAAATTGGTCCCCCCCCCTCCTTGGCTAGTATGCGTCCAAACCACAAGCACACACACTTGGGATACCATTTTGAATTTTGAAATCAAATAAGACATATATGCCACCATGTGACTAGTTTTTGTCCACCGTGAACCTCATTGGAAGATCAAATTGGTCCCCCTTGGTCTCTTGTCTTCTAGCCGACGCACACACAAACACACACACTCTTGGTTATATATCAAATGTATATCTCATTCTCATTTTATTATTCACACACACACAAACTTTGAGTTTTATCTCTTCCTTTTGCTCTCTCTTGTTCGAACCACCTCAAACACACACATAAACTTTCTCAATCTTGATCAAAAACCTTTGAAGATATTGTTCGTGGTTAATACTTTATTGTATTAGGGTTAGTTGTAAACAACGTTTGGGTTGTTTCTAGTCATCAATCATCCTTCTAAACCACTTCTTTTTGCAAGTCCCTTAATCTTTTTAAAACTTGTACTTTTATGATCATCTTAATGCATACATACTAGTTGTACAACTTGTTTCGTAAAAATAAAGATTTTGAAACTACGTAAACCTTAAAACGTAATACCTATTGCTCGAAAATAATAAAAAAAATATAAGGAAAGTATAGTTTTGTGATCGTGGTTATTTTCGTGTAATAAAAATGTTAGTTTATGGCTTATTATGTTCGGCTTATGTGAATAAGCATTTGAGAAAGCTTATTTGATTTTTATTCGATGCTTATTGGCTTAACGGGTTTAATTAATGGACCCATGTGAGCTTATAAGAGTTCGGCCCAACACACAAGCCCAAACCGTGACTTAAAGCCCACGGTTGGCTTAATGGGTCTTTGTCTTGGCTTATTGTGAGCTTATTGATAGCTTATTATTAAGTCTCGTGTTTAATACTTAAACGTTTTGCTTATCGGACTATATGGATAAGTAAAACTACATTTTTGACTTAACGGGCCAAGGCCCTACATGAATACAATACACTAAGGCGTAAAGCTACGGTGTAGCTTATTTAATAAGTTCATAAATAGCTTATTTGATATTGCACGACTTAAATGCTACGTTTAACTTATTTTGAACGTTAAACGTTACGAATAATAAGATTTGGCTTATTGGGTCTAAAAGCCCAATAAGGGCACGAATGATCTTTTGATAAATTATAAAAGAGATTTGGTGATGTATAGTTTGTAATTATGAAAAATGGATTGAAAGTGATTTGAAAATTGTTTTAAATAAAGTCTACGACTTTGAAAAACGTGTAAACACGATCGGGTCATGCCGAAATTTTTATAAATTATTTATACTTAGAAAATACTAGAAAACGCACGTGATAAAATTAACTATATGGAAATTAAGTATGATGCCGAACAATATATGTAAATATATATATATATATATATATATATATATATATATATATATATATATACTTAGTTATTTATTTATATATATATATAACTAGTTAAAATGGTGTATGTGCTTAAAGTTGTTAAAGTGAGAAGCAAATAAAAATTGAACAAAATATCAACATTATTTAATTTAGATGTTGGAGTTTGTTGGTTTTTGTTGTATCATTTTATGTTCTCGTTTTGTTGGTTGGGTACGAGTTATTGGAGGTTTGTTCGTGTAAATGTTACGAGGCAATTGGTTCGCACGATTTTTAGTAATACAAGTTTCTTGTGTATCAGTTGTTTATCATAGTTTAGCATTTATTTGTTAACTCAGATGTAACTTGTAAGAGTGTATCATTCAATTTGCGAATAAAATGTATATTTCTATTAATAGTCTTTTGTGAAGCAAAATTATGTATCATATGTATCAGCTAATAAAATGTGGAGTATCAAGTTTTTTTGTGCATGTACATCTATTTTTATGCATAAGATTTAATTTTCTGAATTCTATCAATTTATTTACAGCATCTATTTACTATTTGATTCAGTGGTTTATTTCACTTATCTTTTAAACACTTTATGTTTACTTACACTTCTCAATTTTCTCCCTCACTTATATTTATATATATATATTATATATATATATTTTTATATTATTTATATATATATATATATATATATATATATATATATATATATAGATATATATATATATATATATATATATATTACATACACTCGTTTTACTTCCGGTAAAAAAATTTCAAATACTATCCCGATCACAATCGTTTATTTTGAAACATATTATCAATAGTCCACTAGTAGTATATTTATGCATTATCCGTAATTCCTTACTCCCCCGTTTTTTCATCAAAACATTCTTAACATAGGTTGTTTTTCGTGAACCTGTCGTTCGTTTTCTGTGTGATTTTTTTTATAGGACCGTTGTTCTTCATTTCACACCTATCCAAGGTGAGTGTAAGCTGAACATGTACAAAACAGCGCGGAGGTTGGTGTAAAGGGCGGGAGCTGGTGCCGTTACTTCACGCCGGGGTTGTATTCTTACCAAATACCCCCTATAACAGAGTTGCTAGTACAAGACAGTTAGCAAGACGCCGACCCCGAAGAATTTCATTGTCTTGAGAACCGCAAGAAAATGGACTGGTTTGGGTGGGTGGCGGGGGGGGTTGTTGGGGCGATTGGGTCTTTTTTGGGTGGGGTGGGGGTTGGGGGGGTGAGTTGGTTTGATCGGGGGTTGTGGTGTTGTTGTGTGTTGTGTTTGTGGTGTGGGGTGGGGTGTGTTGGGGGGTGGGGAGGGTGGACCACACTGGGTGGGGGGGGGGGGGGGTAGGGGGGTGTAGATGTGTTTGTTTGGGTTTTTTGTTATTTTTTTTTTTTTGGGTTGTTTTTTGTATATTGTTTTAGTTTGTTGTGGAATGTGTAACTAGGTTTGTTGGGTTGTGGGTTTTTTGTGGTGGATTAGGGGGGGGGGTGTGGTGCGGTTTTTTTTTGGTAGGGTTTTATGGTCTAGGATTATAGAAGTTGAAACATTTGTTGTTTGGGTGTTAGGTATGGGTTTATTTAAGATGGTAGGGCGGGGGGGGGGGGGGGGGGGGGTGGTGGGGGGGGGGGGGGGGGTGAGGGGGGTGGGTTTTATAGGGTTGTTCATTTTTATTTTGTAGGTGTTAGGGTGTGGCGTGGGTATTGGTGATTTAATATGTATTATTTATTGTGTTTGTGGGGATTTTTTTATCAATATAATGTGGATTTTTTCTGTAATTTTTGTTATATAGTGTTTATTAGGTTGTCTTTGTTGGTATTTAAATGGTTTTTTGTTTTGGTTTTTATTGGTAGTGATGTCTGGTGATGGGTTTGTTTTTGTAAGGTTGTTGGGTGTCGGATTGTCGTTATATTTTTTTCCTTTTTTTTTAGTTTATGTGGTGTGTTGTTATTTATTATGTAAGAGTGGATATTGGTAATGAGGTCATAGTGGAATATGACTGGGGCTATGGTGAGGGCCTATGTTGGTCGGCGGGATGTGTTGTGAGATTGGGGGCGGGGCAGGGGGTTGGGGGGTAGTGAGGGTGGCCGGGCGTGGGGCGAAGGATGGGGCGGGTAGGTGATGTGGGTGTGGTGTTCGTGGCTGTAATAATAGGGTTTGTGGGAGGCGGGTAGTGATCAAGGGGTTGGGGGGCGAGAAAGTGGTTAAGTTAGGGGGGGGGGTTGGGGGGTGTGCGGCTGTCATTTTAGGCGGTAAGAATTCGGAGGGGTGGGAGCGGATGTGTGCGGAGGGTGGTGGCTGGTGGGTGTGTTGGGATTGATGTTTTGTATGTTTGGTGTGAGAAGGGTGGGGCAGGTTGGGGAGGGGGGGGGGGGGTATAGAAGGAGGTACAGGTGCGATAAGGTTACGAGGAGTTGGGGGGGCATGTGGTAAGGAGGGGGGGTGAGGGCAAAGCGTGGTATCTGCCCTTTTTTTTTTTATTTTGTGTGAGGGGGTAGGAGGGGGTTTGTTTTTGTGGGGGGTGGTGCTTTGGTTGATTGCGGCGTATGGTTGCCGGTAGTCTGGGTGTGGGGTTTTTTTTGAGTGGTGTTGTGTGTCGTGGCGAGATGGTGCTGTGGGGGGATGGTTGGTGGTGGATGGTGTGAATGTTTGGGTTGTGGTTGGTTTTGGGTTTGCGGCGCTGTGGTGCTTGGTTTAAGGGTGTCGTTGGGGTTCGTTTTTTATTTTGTTGGTTGGTGGATGGGGTGAGGCTTAGATTTGTCTTTTGGAGAGAGTATTGAGATTTGTGCTTTCGTTTTTGGTTTTCTGCTTGAGGTTAGGGGTGGGACGTAGGTGGGGGGGTTGGGCACAAGACTTGTGTGTTGGTGAAGTAGTGGTGAGTGGGCTTTTGTGTCTCGAGCGCTAAGGTCTGGGGGTTGGGGAGTCGGATGGTGACATCGTTTTTGTAGGTTTTAGGTGGGGTGCTGGTGGATGGCTGTGTTCGCGGGGGGAGTTTGTGGGGCAGCCGGGGTGTGGTTTTACACACCGTTGTGTGGATCTGGATTGTTATGGAGCGAGGGTTTGTGGTTGGTGGAAGGTGGAAGTCTGGGGTGGAGGAAGAGCTGAGGGTGTATAGGTGATGGGGAGGGCGGTGGGTGGGGGGTGGAAGCGGGTTGAGGGGAGGGCGCGGACGGGATAACATGAGAGGTGGCGAGGTGAGTGGTGGGTGGTGGGGGGTGAAGGGGTAGCGAGTGGGGGGTATGGGGGGAGGCCGAGAGGGAGTGCGGAGGATGGGTGGTACGGGGGAATGGGTGGTAGGGGTAGGGGGATTGAGTCGGTGAGGGTGCGGCGGGGGGGGCAGGGGAATATCGGGGTTGGTTTGTTTTGGGAAGCGCGGGGTGGGGGGGGGGGGGGCTTGGGGGGGGGGGGTTGGGCGGGGTTAGTGTGGGTTGCGAAGTGGTGTGAGGGGCTATGGGTTTGCGGTACGAGGGGTGTCGTGGCGCTAGGGGGGGGGGAATGTGGTTGGGGGGTGTGGGCGAGTGAATGGTTGGCGTGGGGGGTGTGGGGGGGGGGTGTGGGTGGGGGGAGAGGGGGGGGCTTTGGTGTCTGGGGGAGGGTTAATGGAGGGTTAGTTTCGTGGATTTGGTATCCTTAGGGGGTTGTGTTGGGGGTAGGGGGGGGGGTGGGGGTGGGGCGATGGGGGGGGTGCTGGGGTGGGGGATTTGGAGGGTGCTGTAGGGGGGTTGGGTTGTGGGTGGGGGTAGGGTGGGGGGGGTGGTGGGGGTGGCGTGCATGGCGGTTGATGGGGGGGTGGGTTGGCGTGTGCTCGTTGTATGGTTTTAATGGGGGGTGTAAATTGGGGGCGGGGGGGGGAGGGTGGGCGGGGAGGGGGTGGTTTGTGTGGGGGTGGGACGCGGGGTTGACAGTTGGGGAGGGTGGGGGGGGGGGGAATGGTAGGGGGTAAGGTGGGTGGTGGTTCGGATGGATGGGAGGGAGATGATGGGTTGTTGTGATGTGTGAGTTTGTTTTTGTTGGTTTTTTGGGTTGTTGGTGTAGGGGTGTAGTTTGATGGGAGGGTGGGGTGTGTTTGTAATAGGGTGGGATGGGATGGTCATGATTGGTTTGGTGAGACTGTGGGGGGGGGGGTTGTTTTGTTAGTGATTTCGCCGGTGGGTTGTTCGGTGTCGTGTGGGTGGTTACTTATTTTTATTTGTCTTTGGGGTCCAGTTTTTAAACTATTGGGTTTATTTTGTATTTTTTGGGGTGGGGTGTCGCTGTTGGGGGGGGGGAGTGTGTTACTTGAGTTTTAGGTTTGTTTAGTTTTGGGTTATTTGGTTTTGGATAAGGTTAGGTACGTTCGGTACTTTTTTGTTTTTTACTTTTGTGGTTTTTTTTTTTCTAATTGTCGTGTTAACTAATAGTATTTGGTAATAATCTTCTTAGTGTTTGTTTGTGCTTTATCTTCTGTTGTATCTTTGTGTGAGTATTCTGGTGTGTTGTTGCGTCTCGCACTCCCTACGGCATATACTGATTCTGTATTGAGTTCGTGGGGGGGGGTGTGTGACTCATATGTGGGGATTGTGGGGCTAACTGGGAGTGTGGGGTGGGGGGGAGTGGGGGGGGGGCGTGCAGGCTGGGATTATGGGGTGGAGGGTCGGGGGGAGGGGGGGAGGTGGGGCTTGCGGCGGTGGGCGGGGGGGGCGGTCGGTGGTGGGGGGGGGGGGGTCGGGGGGGGGAGGCGGGTAAGCATGGGAAGGCGCGGGTGTTGGGGGTGTGGGGGGGGGGGGTGTGTTGGGGGGAAATTGGAGGTGGTGGGATATGGTTTCGGGGTGATGGGGTACTGGAGGTGTGGTTTGTGTCTAGGGTAGGTATTGGTGGTTGGACAGTCTTGGGGGGGTGGATTGATATGGGATGGTGTGTTCGGGGTGAGGGGGTGGAGGGGTCTGGGTGGTTCGTGTTGTGGGGCTGGGGGGGAGGGGAGGAGTGGGGCTACGGGCGGGTGCGGCTGGCCAGGGGCGGGTGGGGTTGGTCGGTGTCGACAGGGGTGTTGGTTGGTGGGGTGTTGGGCCTGTGTGCTGTGGTCTGTGACTTGGTGTTAGGGTGCTGGGGTCCTGGGTGGGCCGTTGTGGTGGGCGCGCTCATGTTATTTTAGGGGGTTTGGGTTAGTTTTTGTTTTGTGTGTTTTCGTGGAGGACAGGGTGTGGTGGGTGAGTGTTGAGGTGGGTGTTGGTTTGGTGTGGGTGGTGTTATTTTTTTTGGTTTTGTGTGTTGCTATGAGGATTCTTTGTACGTTTTTGATATGGAATTATACTTTTCTATGTAGGGGTGGGTTGGTTTCTATTTTGAGATTTTGTGGTGGAATTTGTGAGATTTTTTTTTCTTGTATTATTAGGGGTCAAACAACATCAATAGTTTGTTTGAGTTTGACTCTCGATTCAGCGTGCCTGTTGGGAATGTGTTATTGTGTGGCCGGGGTAATGTATGGCAACTTTGAGCGTTCAGAGAGTCTCTTGGTGATTAGGATGTTCTGTGTTTCGTGTGGTGTGTGGGTTTGTCATATCTTGTATATGTCGCTCACTGCTATCCCCTATACGGTAGGGATTTGAAATTTCTTTTTTGGGGATGACAATTTTTTGTGTTTGGTATTTTAGTTGTTTGTGTTTTGTGTTTTTTGTTTTATTTGTTTGTTGGTTTTTCTGTTATATGTGTTACTCAGTTAATGATGTTGTTTTTCATCGTTGGAATTTTTCTGTTTCATTGGATGGCTATTTGTTGTCGTCTCTAGTATCATGTTGTTTTTACTTTTTTAGTTGGCACAGGCGCTGATTTAGTAGGCTTAAAGTTAGTGTTCTGTTTCTTTTTGCTTTATAAGCACACTACGTGTTTTTTGATTTCCATCACGCCACTTATTCTCTTTGGGTGTTAAGGGTTGTATTTGTTTTGGTTTATTTTTTACTTGACCTATGGGGTGAAGTCATCGGTAGTGGGGTTGGGGGTATGATGGTAGGGGGTGGGGTGGGTGGTGGGGTTGTCAACGTGGTTTGGTGTAGGGGCACGGATGTCGAGGTGTGGGGGTATCGGTGGAGTGTGGGTTGCGTGGGGTTTGTAGGGTGGCAAATGGGGTGTAGAGTTTGGCGTTAACGTCTATCATTATTTTTAGTGTTTTTTGGATTGCATCGACTGGTCGTACGCTGACGTCGGTTTGTTTTTTTTTTTTGAGTTGCATTCATTTTATTTGTTCTGTGTTATGAGATAATTTATGAGTCGTTTTTGTTGTTGTGATGGTTGTTTCTGTCTGTGCGTAGGATTTTTGTCTATAGTATGTGGGAGTGCGTGTTGGAGTAGTGTTTAATTTTGTGTTGTGTGTTTTTTTGAGAGGTGGTGGTTAGTGTCGGGAATTGACTATTTGGAGATAAGATTATGGTATGTTGTTCTGGACTCTTCGCTTATAGATATGATGAGTGTTGTTATTGGCTACTTGTGTTTATTGTTGTCGCGGTGCAAGTGAGGGGTTGTATGAGGGGGTGGCTCTCGTCGAATTGTCTTATGGTGTGGGTTTTGTGTGTCATCCATAAGTAAAGAGAATAGTTACTCAAGAAAAAAGTAATTCGTTATTTTTGTAGTTCGTAGGGGAGTGTTTTGAGAGATAGAAGAGTGATGTGAAGTATTTCGGATCTTGAGTGGTTCTTGGTTTTGTTGACAGATTGATTAGGTTCGTTTGGTTTTATCAGAAGGTGGAGGTCCAAGAGAGTCCACAAAAAAAACAGGGAAGGAGAGCCTCAAGGTGTTTTTTTTGTGTATTGATTTGGTTTTAGGTCGAAGGAGTCCTCAAAAAAGTGAAGGAATAATGCCTAGTACGAGTCAAAGAAGGATTATTGTATATTATAGATGTATTAGGAGTGGCTTCCACTCCAAATGGAAGCTGGTTGAATTTGAGTGTATGCCGAAGGTGAAGGAGGTGCTGTGACCGTCGGAGTAGCGCAATAGTTAGTGGCCCGTCGTAGGTGTCCATTAAATAATTTTATAAAAAAATATAAAATAATAATAATACTATAATAACCAATATTATACTTATTATGAAAATGTCCTACTGTTCACCACTTCACCCATTTACGATTTCTACCGGGATCATGACATGGTTCACGTTCCATCCTGTGTGGAGATTTAGTAGGGCCCGCCACCCTTAGTGTTGGTGTCTTCTTCGTCGCCGAGGGGGGTTTCATGTTTGGTTTTCACTTTGTTTTTTTTCGGATACCCTACTAGGAGGGTTAAGAGAGAAAATAAGAAACTAACCCGTTCTATGATCTGGTTCCGTGTTTGTTTAAGCTATTGGCCACTGTTTGTTGGGGGGGGTTACGGGTCGGATGGGTTTGGGGTGTCGGCGTGTAGGGAGCTGATTCTGTGCTGGTGGGGGTGGATAGTGGGGGGGGGGGTGGGGGGCATACAAGTGCGTGGTGGGGCAAGGGGTGATGGGCAGGTAGATGGGGATCTATATTGAGGGGGACAGGGGCGGGAGGGGTCGTGCAGGAGGGTTGGTGCAGTGTGAAGAGGTGGATAATTTATTTTTATGTTGGTAATGAAATCTGATGGGGTTTTTAGAATTAGATACTTATACTCTTTTCTACTTCCTCCGTATGTTTTTTGCAGAGTCTGTGGGGTACGAGAGTGGGGTATATTCTGCTGCCAGTATTTTCATGCCTCGTGGTATCTGTGACAAAAATACATAAGAGCACTATGAATTAAAGCAGGGGTGTGGGGTGTGGTGAGGGGGTTTTTTTTTTTTGTTGGGTGGGTTTGTTTTTTTTTTTTTTTTTTTTCGGTTTTTGGGGTTTTTTTTTCGTTTTAAAAGTTTTGGAGAGGGGTTAAGGTTAAGCTATAATCTATCGACTCTTTTTTTAATATTTTTTTTATTATATATTCCTTTAATCTAGTGAATCGTGATTGAAGTGGAAACCTTCTATATGGAAAGTTACCTAATCTATAATTAACATTTTTTAGGTGGAATACATCAGACTGGAGAAAATGGGGTTTTTTGTTTTTTGCAACTACTCGTTCAAGCAAAAAAAAAAAAAAAATTTGGGGAGGAAAAAAAGGCTTCTTTTCTGTAGTAGAATTAGAGATAGATTAGATTTTTAGATAGATTTAGTATCACCTCTGGCCTTCAAATGGCTTTTTTTTTAGCTAACCATTTTATACGCTACTCTTTTGTTATATTTGTCCCATGTCTGTTAATATGTAAACTGTTCTATATCTTAGATTATGACATGTCATTTTTTTCTTTAAAGTGTTCACTATTGATTGTCATATCCCTATGTTTAATAACAGAAAACCCTACTACTAGCTTTAATTTAATGTGGCTAGCCGTTTTTCCGTTTCATCACAATCACACAGTAATAAATTTGGACCAATTGTTATGATCGCTCTTTATGCCATCCGAAATTTCCAAATAAACAATGAGCTCAATAAAGTCAACCCATCTACACGCTAAATCGTTTTTGTTTTAGAAGGCGGGGAGGATGTTCAAATGTCTACCGATGTTTCAGAGTTATTGACTTGTAACTTATCAGCCCCCCCATAATCATCCGACAATTCTTCATCTTTCCTTTTCCTTTTTCTCCATATGGTTTGCATAGATTTGATCATGTACACATTGTGGTATGGAGTAAATGATTGAGTATTGTATTTTATGTTGATAATATCTCTATGGTTTGATGTTCTTGGTTGTTTGATGAGATCTATTTTTGGATTGAATTTTTATTTTGATGATGTTATGATTGTATAAACTATGATATGAATGTTGTGTTGACTTTGTTCTCTTACGTTTGTTTTTTTTGGATTGATTATATGTTTGCCTTTATCTGTTTGATTGTTTTTACACTAGATGGAGTGGTTGATATGATAAGTATTTTGGTTATTGTATTGTTATGTTTAGAGAGTATGAATTGGTGATTAATGATAATATTGAAAAGTTATAGATATAATATTACTGTAATTGATAGTCGCTTATTTTCTTAGGATTCGCTTTTGCCAAATTGGCTATTGTGCTCATTGATTGTTTGATTTTATGGTCTATTGCATTTAAACTTATTAATAATATGCAACGGTGTTTATTTTTAAAACGTACCCATAGAGGTCGTTCTGTATGCTTTGTACTTGAGATATTCAGTGACGTCACGCCCCCGGACGCTTAATCGTACGGGACCCTATTTGGGGGTGTGACAGATTGGTATCAAGAGCCAAGGTTATAGAGATCCAGGTAGTATAACTAGGTCTGGTCTATAACCAGTATGTGATCCTACGTGATTATATGTGCCTTACGTGATTTTACATATACGTAATATGTATATGTACTATGTAAGTAAATATTAAGTATAATTAATATTACTATAATTATATCGCATTTCATTTCGCGGCATTGCATCCGATGGTCTATTCATTTCATTCATTCGTTCATTTACCCATATGTTCATTCTTTTTCCGCATCATGCATGGTTGATATAAAGGATATTTATATAAACTTTTGCTTGCGCAGGGCATGGCTATCTCTGTTATCTCAGTTTCATTAGATTCGTTAGATGATAGTGTGGGGACATCTGTTGGACGAGTTATCTTGTTTGGCACTATCCCTACCACTATTCCCGACACTACACCTTCTGTGACCCCACCTACTACCCATATTGATACCACATTGATACCTACTATTTCACCTACTATACCACCATCACCAGATTATACACCCGCATCACCTGATTACTCACCCGCATCTGATACGGAGTTTGACCCATCCGAGGACCCGTCATCAGATCATATACCACCACTACCAGCTACTTCACCATTTCTTTCATCGACCGATGATTCTTCAGACAGTGATATACCTGATACACCACCATCACCCACCCATGGTACACCATTCACTGAGACTGCCCTTTCTACCCAAAGATCACCTGTAGCATCTGGTGCACTTCAACGTCGAGTCATGATTCTTGCACTTGGACAACCTATTCCTCATAGTCGACCGTACCGCTACCATCTTAATGGGCCGGTACACATGATGACCGCGAGGAAGAAGGTTGGGTCGTTACCTACTCATCGTCTTGCTGTGAGACATTCAGTTGACTACTCTTCTTCAGATCATTTTTCTTTGGATGATTCTTCGAGGGATTCATCATCGAGTTCATCATCAGAGACTTCTTCGGAT
The DNA here is from genome assembly GCA_026074375.1 of Tanacetum coccineum. Taxonomy (NCBI): domain Eukaryota; kingdom Viridiplantae; phylum Streptophyta; class Magnoliopsida; order Asterales; family Asteraceae; genus Tanacetum; species Tanacetum coccineum. The sequence continues at coordinate 2,677 of BQNB010029554.1, read as the reverse complement.
TCTTCTGCGAATACTTAATCTGATTCTGCATCTAGTCATTCATCTTCTGATCATTCATTACCATCATCACCGTCGGGTATGAGATCTAGTCATCATTTGTGCTTATAGGTACCGAGTATTCATCGTTCATCTGCTGCTATTTCTGAGAGACCATCTCATTCTTATTCTTTTGTGAGTCCTTCTCGCAAGAGGAGTAGATCCCCTACTGCATATGTGATGTTATCTTCACTATACCTGGAGCATTGTCTTCTGCACGTGTTGATCTTTTACCATCACCTAAGAGGATTAGAAGTCCTGAGACATCTACGGATTTAGAGGGTTGTTTGGAGGATAGTTTTAAGCCATATGTACCTAGAGAGACTCGATTGGGAGTTAACATTGAGGATGAGAGTTCTAAGCCGTCTAGGTCTAGAGGGATTGATTTAGAGGTGGATGTTGATGTTGAGAGGAGTGATAGGCTTGATATTGACTCCGAGATTCAGGCAGAGATCGACGAGTGTATTGCTTATGCGGATGCTCTTAGAGCTAGAGGGATTAATGCTAGGGTTGTAGTTGAGGCTGTTGATCGAGAGGAGATTGAGGCGAGTGCGAGAGGCCCAGTTGAGGTTAAAGTTGACAGAGTTACCCATCAAGTGGTAGCTCTGGTTCAGAGGTTTCATGATCACATTGGGAGATCTGGTTCAGAGGTTTCATGATCATATCCCTGAGCCTGCTCAGGAGGGAGCTGTAGAGGTCACGTATGATACATTGGGAGATCTGGTTCAGAGGTTTCATGATCACACTTAGGAGATTCCGGTTCATCGTGTTCAGGCTATTGAGAATGTCCAGAGGGATTAGGGGCACATGATCGTAGCGACAGGACAGCAGAGTGCTGATATGTTAGAGAGGATCAAAAAATTGGAGCGGGACAATAGGAGACTTAGAGACATGATGGATGTTGCGAGTCAGATAGTTACCTGGTCTTAGCGTAGGGAGCTGCGTGTTTAGAGGGAGATGAGACAGATTCGGCGTTTTAAATTTTATGATCGCATGATGATTGCTTGGCTTGAGGCCTGTGCCAAGAGGCATTTGGGCTACCGTTCTTAGATTATTTCTTGAGTATCCTAGTGTTGACTCGTAGCACCTAGTAGTAGCTAGTTATTAGGGATTTGTAAATCCTATGTTTTGGAACCATGTTGTAACCATTAGTATTGATGATATGAAATATAATGTTCCCATTCTATGTTTGATATTCGTAACTTAATGATATTTCCTTTTGCTTATTTCATATTGCACTATTACTAAATTATGGCATTATCATGAAGTTATTATGATTTTGTATTTTCGTGTAATAATACTTGTTATTTTATTCGAACCCCGTTAACAATCTCGTATCATCGTGAAATTTCATCGTGTTGTGTATTGTTATGTTATAGGACAATGCCTAACACACGATCTGGAGCATCAAGGACACGTGAAGGAGTCAACGAACAAATTGATCACCGAATGGCAGGAGCGTTGGGAGCTCGTGACGCTGCCAGGAACCTTGAACCCCTTATGGGAGACGGGGGTGGACAGAAAGAAGTAAATGGAAATGGAGGAAATAGAAATGGTAATGGGAACAGAGGAGGAAATGGTTATAATTTTGGAGGTTTTGTGCATGTTGCTCGAGAGTGCACATATCAAGACTTTCTGAAGTGCCAGCCACTTAGCTTTAATATGACAGAATGAGTTTTTGGGTTAACTCGTTGGTTCGAGAAGATGGAAACGGTGTTCCACATTAGCAATTGTCCAGAGAAGTACCAAGTGAGGTATGCTACGTGCACACTACTGAACAATGCATTGACTTGGTGGAACTCCCATAAGAGAACAATTAGGATTGAGGCCGCCTATGCCATGAGTGGGGCAGAACTTATGAAGTTGATGACAGAAGCGTACTATCCAAGAAACGAGGTTCAGAAGATAGAGACCGAGTTATGGAACTTGGTTGTGAAAGGAAATGACTTGACTGCTTATACCAGAAGATTTCTGAAATTGGAGTTGTTGTGTACTAGAATGGTCCCAAATGAGGAGGACAAAGTGGAGAGATTCGTTGGAGGTTTACCTGACAATATTCAGGGGAATGTAATCACTATTGAACCCACCAAACTTCAAGATGAAATTCGTATTGCCAACAATTTAATGGATCAAAAGCTGAAGGGATATGCTAGAAGTGCTATAAACAAAAGAAGGTTGGATAACAACCCGAGAGACAATCGTGGAAAACAACCAGTTTTCAAACGGTAAAATGTTGGAGGCCAGAACGTGGCAAGAGCTTATACGGCCGGGAACAATGAGAAAAAGGGGTATGTTGGAGCTCTTCCCTACTGCAATAAGTGCAAGTTGCACCATGCAGGGCCGTGTACTGTGAGATGTGGAAACTGTAAGAGAGTCGGTCATATGACTATGGATTGTACGGCTACAGTTACTCCAAACACTTAGTTGGGAATCAGCCGGGTATTGTTTGTTATGAGTGTGGAAGGCCATGACATTTTAGGAAAGATTGTCTTAAGTTGAGAAATCAGAACCGTAGAAACAAGACTTGGAATAAGAATGGAAACAAGACTGGAAACCAGACTGGAGGTAATGAAGCTACAGCAAGGGCTTACGCCATTAGAGGAGGAGGAGTAAACCCTAAATCCAACGTCGTCATGGGTAT